>PVKM010045945.1:0-11808 GCA_004027735.1 Carollia perspicillata
GGTAGTTAGCCTAATTCAGTGGCATTTTTCTCCCAGTCTGAATCTTTTTCATGTTGCTTTTCAGAGCATGCATGTTTGGACATATGTGAAGTCTTCCTTCCCATCAAGGATAACCATGGTTTTTAACTGAGCTCTCTTGAGTGGCTCTTTCCCTTGTCTCATTAAGCTTCTGGTTCATCTGCCTCTATTAGTATCACACTAAGCTGCTCAGCTCCCCTAATTGCTAGGTGTCCACCAGTTGTTTTCAACAATGCCCCATGACATAAATTGTTCCACAGCTCAGACCACTGAAACCGGAAGTCCACTAAAAGTCAGGGTGTTACCTATTCCTGATGCTCTCTCAGACCCGCAGAGGAATTTTCTTGGCTAGCTCTTTTCTTGTTATCTCTATAAAACTTCCAGCTGGTCTTCTGCTTTTTTTATGTTGCTGCTGGAGTTTTACTATACCATAACCAAGATCTACATTGTTTTCAGCAAAAACCTTATCATGCAGTATCCTACAATCAGTTCTAAAAGAAAAAAAATTCATTCCACTTGAAGAGGGCCTATGGAGTTCTCTTTTCTTACTTCCCTCTTACCCCCTGCACAAAAATTTTGCATCGCTTCACTAGGGCTGAAGACAGAGATGGTCCACCTCTTCCAGAATAAACTCCCTGCTAGATGAGTTTAGTACTGACTAGGCATGAATGGTAGCCCCAGTCTCTTGGTTTGCCTCTCCTAACACCAAACCTGGGGTAGATGGTTATCGGGGCCCAGAGTCCTTGACACATCACATCAAAGTCGGAGCTTCTGTCCTACATGTTGGGTCTCATTGGAAGAAGGACTCTCCTGTCTAACTGACTACACTTTCCTGCAATACAGCTGCTGCATTGTGAAGCTGTGCAGTGATCTTTTTCTTTCAGAATGAAACTATAGCTCTGGACTAGGATCTGGGTGGGAAAGTTAGCTCTGTCTTCTTGAGTACACCTTACATTACACCATGCTGGAAAGGGAGATGGGAGGGTGTCATTCTCACTGTTCTTATTGAGGTATAGTAGATTTTCACAAATACATGTTTCTGCATTTTGCTATATGCCCTTAGAACAATTTCCAGGTCCTCTTTCCCCTTAATTTTTATCAGTTAGAGGGAGGGATGTTTCACTGGTGAGAAGGTTCACTGAGTTTTTCTGACTGCCATTCTGTAAGTCCCCAATCATATACATCTTTTTAAAAGAGAAATATAAATTAAAAAGACTCACATGAAAATAGCTTTGTGTAATTCCTGCATTTATAAAAACTAGAAGTGGCAAAACTATATGAAAACCCTGTTTGTTCACTTTGTGATAGAAAACTATAGTAAAATATACTTAGGTATTTCTCTTCACACCCAAAAGCAGTAGTCACATAGGGCTTTCATCCTGAGATATGCTGTAATTTCTGATACCATCACAAAGCCTACTATGTCATGATATTGATGGGGAGCTTCACCACCCCAAGAATTAAATCATTCCATGTTTTCTCCCACCAGTTACCAACTAGACATTCCCTTCCAAGTCAACCTCAAAAACCATGATAATTGCCTTAAAGAAGTCAAATTGCTTCTTCTGTGAAGAAAATTCTGGAGTCCCATGATACTTTGGACATTTCATCCTGGTTTAGATGTCACCCAGGTGCTCTTAGAAACATCCAAGCTCCAGCAAGGCTCAGTGGCCATCTAGGAATTAGGGGACACCAAGTGCCTACACAGCCTTTCCTATCAATTCCATCACTGCTGCTCTGGGCCTACCTTCCCCAATAAGTTGTCTGCTGTAAGAGCCCCACTTTGTAATCTTAGATTGTTAACAGGCAGGTATAAAATCATGAGTCCCTAATTGCCACTAGACTGAATCAACAGGCCCTCCATCACCGTGTACATCTTGCAACACTATTGAAACCCGTTGTTAGGACTCTGCATAAATTTAATTATCTTATCCTATGTAAAGTGATTATCATACTCAAGAGTCCTGAACCTCCCTGTGCATCTCTCACAGATCCTCATTTTCTGAAAGAAACAGACTCTGCAGCAGACAAAATACATCCAGTGCTGCGTACTCTGACAGCTGCAGCTGGGAGCTCTGTTTCCTTCTCGTATTATCCTTGAAGATCTAGTGACTCATGAACTGTGTTGTAATTTCCAAAAACCCTACTGTGATTGTCAGCTTCTTGGGCATCTGATTACTGCGCAAGGGTACCTACTGGTAGAATGAGGCAATAGGAAGAATGGACTTCAACTAAGAGATTGTAAGAATTAGTGACTATGAGATGTGCTCTGCACTACATCATTGTTGTTGGCATTTTAACACCTCTTAGCACTAATACAAACTTTTTATATTTTTGAAAGTTTTATTTTAAATGGTTCTAATTTAAATAGACTATTCATTATGAAACAGCTGACATTTCTTCTGTTAGACAAATACCCCTGGACACAAATATAGCCTCCTCTTTTAAGAATAAATATACTAAATAAATACATCCTTAACTTTACCATACCATTAAAGCATGTTATAAATTTTAAATAATTGGATTATCCAGTATATGCACATTAATGCATATGCATTAATGCATGTCCTTTAATGCATATCCAGTATATGCATCCTTATGTCTTAGCAAAATCTTCCTAGTACAGACGATAATGTTTGAATGGCAGTTACCAAACATTTCACAGTGATATATATGTGTTTTTTACCACTGGTGAGTAATTTTATTTTTTAGTACTCCCACAGGCAACCTAATTAACTTACTCTGGTGATCACAGATTCCATGCATAATTAACATTATTAAAATAAGATTGGTCAGCCAGTGCTAAGTGGTGGTCAGCACAAAATTAAGGCAGCCCATCTGGTGACACAAGTGAACTGCTCTAACTAAGGAGTACGATTCTCTTATGCTGCCCCTGACGAGTTCTCCTCATACACCTTCTCTTTTTTACATCACGTTTGGTTTGCCAAATGGCTTTGACTGTAGTGCGTGCAAAAATTAAACTGCCATCTGAAACCATTATTATGCACATGGAGCACACATTCATTCCATGCATGACTTCCTACAGCTTAAGACCTTTGTCCCTTTCACGCACTTGACCTTTTGAAGGAAAGCATTGCATAAAGGTCCCTATCTTGTTGTGGTTATGAATGCTCTCACTCCTGTAAGTTCTGAAACTAGTCACAACATTTAAAGAGCTACAATCTTCTACTATGATTTATCTGAACACCACTTTGTTAAGAAGAGAATCTGCTCACCTGGAGGTGTTGGGCATTCTTACTGCTGAAGATCACTGGCCATTTACTGTGATTTACCATAACAAACACCCAGAGCAATCCTGTTTGCTGGTGGTGGTAGCAGTTGGGGTCCCATGTTAAAATCCATGAAAGAAGAATTGTGGTTATATGTTCTGGGTGATGGTGGAAATCTCACCTTTTAAACAGTTGCTCAGAGATTTAAGATGAGGTGACCGACAGTTGTCGAATTGCATACTGAAATTATAAATGGGATGGAGGTAACTGGCAATAAGCACCCTTTATAAATTTACTGAATGGGTACATTTCTTGCTTATTAGTTTTACAAGTTAGCATCCTCCTCATTTTACATCTGAGGAAACTGTGGCACAGAAAGGTGAATAGGCTTGTCAGTAAAAACAAAAATAGTATCAAAACTGGAATTTGAATCTAATTGTTCTGCCTTCCCATCTCTTGTTCAAATGTGATACTGCCTCCTGTTGCTTATTAGTCAGGTTCATATTTAATTAATTCTATGCTGGGTTTTCTGGGGATGTGCATTCACTATTGTAATAGCAACAGCTCTCGAACCAAGTTGCATCTCAAACCAAAATTGTATTTGTCTATACTCACTGTGCATACTGCCAACCTCTCCCTTCAGGAAGACACATTCTCTCTCCATTCCACTTCCCTCCCTCCTTCCTTGTATCCATCTTCCTCTCTTCCTCCCCGCCTTTTAAGTAATCATAATTATCTCTGAAAGGACCAAAACAAGATAAAATGCTAGTCCAAAAAAAAAAGATAACCAGTTGTTTCATATTGAAAAAGAAATAAAAGCTTAATTCTAAAATGTTGTCATAGTTGAAAGATAATATTTATAACACCTCTCTTATCAACTCAAATAAAATCCTGTTATTCCCATGCAGGAACAGAAACTTCTCATGTACATTATCCAAAAACACAGGGCTTTAACTCAGCAGGCATAGATCTCTTAAATACCTCTATGACATGTATGACCACAGAAACCCACTGATGTGAAGCTTGAGGTATACATATGGGCATGCACATGCATGAGTGTGAATGTGTGAGTTTAGACCATGAGAAAATAGTCCTTCACATGATGTTTTGTAATTATAATTCCAAATATCAAAGGAGGGAACTTCTTTACCATTTTTGGTCAGTGAGTTCAAGAATGATGTCCAGGAATAAAGGCAGGACCTGGAAACAATCTCCTAGGAGCACCAACTTCCCTGAGAAAGTCCTCGTAAAATAAGCACAGTAGAAAACCATTTCTGATCTGGGCTCCATTTGGGAAGTATCTCCCTGGGATTGCCCTGGTCCTCTGAGCAGGCCCTCCCCACCAGGGGTACCTGCCTCTCTTTGTGAAGCCATCGGTATGAAGAGATGAAGATTGATTGGATTAGGCACCATTCTCCCCTAAGAGAATTCTAGAAAAAGGATGTGAGTGTGAAATTTTCAGCCTCTTAGAAACATCACACTTTAGTATTTTTCTTTAGAGTAAAAACATTTAGCTCTATTTGTATTTGTTTTACATTGGAAAATAGTTCAGACACTTCAACAAAACTTAAAAAAGAAACAAAGCTCCAAGGGAAAGCTATTTTATATCGTCAAAGCATTTAGTTTCAGGGTTGTTTTTTTGTTTATAATGAAAACAGAGACCAAGAATATATAAGACTTTTGTTTGTCCTTTTAAAAATCACATTTTTTCGCATTCCCTCATGGATTTTTAGAAACATTTTAGGACATCTTTAAGATAAAACAAAGTAAATAAATATAAATAGATAGATACCTCAATATCTATCTATCTACCTAACAAAATAAACATAAAACAAAATAAATATATAATAAGGAAACATGAATATACATATTTAGTTTGTAAGTGTATTTCTTAAACAAAATTAGACATATGTGTGTGTTTGGGGTAATGGTGATGTTTGATGAGAGAGTTATCTTTGGGGGTAGGACACAGGGTGGCCACACGGGGGTAGGACTAGAGTGTGTAGGTAACGCTTGTTCTAAGGTTTCGGTCTGGAGTTGGAGAATGGAGGATAGGTGACCAGCCACAGTGATAGGGTGGGGATTAGGTGGCATTGTTAGATTAGATGTCAATTTGGAAAGCAATGCCACTCGAAAATGAACTGATTGGCTGAAAAGCTGGGCCTTCTTTAAAACTGTACTCTTTCCTCACGTCCTTCCTCAAAATGCCCCTCTCCGGTGAATTTCCTGCAGAGTGCCAGGTACAGTCCTCAGACCAGGAATTTAGTTCACTTCAGTGGCTCACGTGTCTGTTCCTTCTGCTATAAAGAAAAATCTCTCTTTTCCACTGACTTCTGGGTGGCCACCATCATCCAGAGCTCGTAGAAGAGGTCCAGCTTGTTGCATTTCTCTTGGTGGTTTCCACTTGACCTGTGATAACAAACACAGGTACTCAGTGCTGTTGCATATGGTGTGCTCTCTGATGCTTTCTTAAACACACTGAGTAAGGTGTAATTGTTCTCCATTAACAGGCATAGAAATTAAGGCTTAGCTAACTCAAGGTCACAGAACATATAGAGGGCACAGAGCTGGCATTTTGCAAATGTGTGTGTGTGTGTGTGTGTGTGTGTGCGCGCGCGTGAATGAGACAATCACAGGAGGAAGGAATCATAAATTATACCAGGTCTTCTGAGACCAATATCTATCATTGTTCAGTTGTCCCTGCAGCCTAACCATTTCCACACCATCTTGCTAGCTACTGCTCAGTGAGAACTGAAGCAGATTGGTCCCTACTATCTCAAATACCACCCTTTATAATGCACATATTTATAAATGCATATAGGAAATGCACAGTGTTAAAGATAATACGTTAGAAACTTTAAACCAGGGTATGAATGGAGAGTGGGAAAGTAAGATTTAACTTTAAAAGGAAATTTTAAATCTTGCCATATTATTATCTGCTTTAGGACTCTTTAAAAATGTGTTGGCAGGAGCCCTGAGAAGTATATCCACATTACGGTAAATTCCACTTAGATCGTGATGGGGATTAGTGTGAATCAAAAACCAAGCCCTCATCCCGTGTGGAGCGGCAAACACTCGCCGCAGCCTCATTCCCACTAATCTGGGGCTGCTGAGTGATCTTTGATCACACCAAGTATTACAGATGGAAAAGTACTCTTTTCAAATCCCCAACGTGTTTCCAACTGTCAATAAAATCCTTTTTAAGTGTCAGAAGCAATTGCTCTGGTTTGCACTTAGACCGCTAACCAGAGCAGCACATTCCAGTGCTTCTAAAGCAAAACAACAACCAAATGGCGTAACTGCGGGCCAGGATTCTGACAGACACAGTTGCCCTCAGCTTTAATGGCATTAGGGATTCATTTCTAAAAAAATGCCATTTATGTTAATGGCACTTTAAAGATTAAGTATTTCCCTCAGAAATACCCTGATGTGGGAGGCAAAACATCCCCCATTCCCATCCCAGATTTAAAAGCAAACAAATCACACAGGTTACATGTCTAGCCAGATGTTTCAATTCACACAGAAAATGAAGCATTCTTACTTTCTAGAACATGCGATCAAAATTTTAATATTTGGAAGCCTATGACAAAGGATGTCTTAGATTTAAAAGATGATCTCAATGAAATTGGATTCTTCCCCATAAATTATACTCAATGATGGTTTGCAGTAATTGATGTAATAAAAAAATGGTAGAAAGAAATACAATTCCCCAAACTAGATAAAATAAGCAATTACCCTGCCATCAGAAAGCTCCATCAGTGGGAAAGTTGCCTGTGTCAGAACAGAGCCTAGGAATCCTGTTGCACTTAAGCATCAGAGGCCTTGGTCTTATTATCTTTCCAGGATGTGCATGTATAATAAGCTCCTCCAACAAATGAAAGGGGGATGTTTCTGGCAGAACGAAAAATGGTGATAAACTGTGTCCAGATGATTAATTCACAGAAACCTTCCATCACACGGCGACGACATATGCCCATCTCTCTGTTGTCCCCGTGGAGATTTTCCTACTAAATGTATGTGCATATTTTTCATGGCCACTGGTATTTGAATTGCAGCCTGCTCCCATGCAGAACATGAAACACTTCAAACTGCATAATGCTGACTAAATTATCAAGTCTCCAGTGGCCTGAGGTAGCAATAGCCATAATAATGAATGTGCTTAAGTGGTTTGTGTGGATCTCCCCAACCCCACTAACTGTAATGCCCCAACTTATCACATAGGGTTTTTTCTCCCTCCTTTCCCTGCTAGAGATGGTCGCACATATATTACTGGCCATTTTGCGGTGGGGCAATGTGGTGGTCTGTCACTGTACGTGAATGTGGAGGAGGAGGAAAAGGAGGGATGGCCATTGTGTAATCATGGTTTAATAGGATGAAACGTCCTTTGGCATGTTTTTCTCTGCCATTATTCCAACTCCTTTAACAATAGGTAAAACAATTATTTGTGTCCATTAGTGTTTGGACCTTAGGTTACTTATTTTAAATGCTATAATCCACATGTGTATCTAAAATGCGTGCATCAATCTGACGTCTCATCATTAGAGGTATTTTGCATTAATCAGTTGTGAAAAAAATTGAAAATTATCAAAACAGCGACCACACATTTACTAGTTTAGTAATTAACAGGGCATTTTCAAAAACCTGATGTTATTCCAGTATTGTTGTGTGGTTTTACCCATTAAAGCACACTTTTCAGCATAGAATTAAGAAAAAGTAGTTTAATATTGTAAGGGCAATAGTTTTTATAGCATTCTCCACAACTTCATATAACTACTATGAGCCTCACATCAGTGCAATGACTATTTTATAGTCATAATCCCTTTACTAGATTAACACCTCCACCACCAGGACCTGAGCACAGAAGACCTGCCCTTAAGGAAAAGGTAGGTCCGCTGGACAGTAAAGGTGTTGTGTTAACCTCCCTCTCTACAGGACTTATATTTTTTGATTGATTGATTGATTGATTGATTGATTCATTCATTCATTTCCTAATTCTCTTTTGGGAGCCATAGTCTCTTCATCTTACTGTGTGGTTTGAGAGTGGCAAACCCAGCTAACATCTGCAGGGAGAAAACAGGTCTGGGTCTCACTATTAATATCCCTCTGTCACCTGGGCACAGTGACTCTGTCAGGTGGTCACATGAGAACTTAGGGTCATGGCTCTCCAACCCAGAAATTTTGTTTGGGAAGGGGGTGCTCACCCATCTCTTCAAACCCTCCGCCAGGTATCCATGGTTGTCAGTCTCAGATATATGAGACAGTTTTTAGATTCTGAGAAGTGAATAAAAGGACATGTGCCATTTTAAATTTAGAGATATGACATATTATTTAAATTGTTTTAATTGATATTTCATATAAATGTCAAAGTGACTGCTTTTCTATATTCACCAAGAAATGTGTTTTTAAACTTTTAAATCCCAATGTGTTCATGTGAAGAAATATACTTTGTTAATTTAAATTTGTATTTATTTTAATAAAAAGTTGACTTGTTTCACATATTAAAAAACACTTATTTTTTCCTTAAAACTCTGCATTCTTAGTAATAATAGTATTGGTCTTTATACTACTGATTTATAAAAGCTTTTTTATATATTAGCCTTTGGATATTAGTTATGAATATTTTCCTTCACTTGTCATTTAGTTTTTTACTTTGTTTATAGTGTTTTAAACTATGCGTATTTTATTCAGTATAATAAAAATCTATCAGTTTTGTTTATTATGGCTTCTCAGTTTTATTTCACACTTAAAAACAGCTTTCTTATTCTGAAATATTATGTTATGATCTGTTTATATCTTCTTCTAACATTATTATTGCTTTAGATTATTTTTTCAAATAAGAACATGTCTTATATATTTGTACTTTATTTTTGGTAAATACATGGTGTGAGGATCCCACTTGCCTTCCTTTGATATTATTTGGACAACATAACATTCACTGCAAATCTATATCCTCTAATTAACATATTATGCCATTTTATCAATTCCAGAAAAACCCATTTTATATATGAAAAAAACGAGGCACAATGTGTTGAAGTGTTTTGCTGGTGGTTTCATCAGAGTCACGTTGGAACCCAGGCAGTCTGTTGATATTACTTCTTCCTGTACACTGTCCCTCTTCCCTTGCACTGTCCTTACTCTTACTTGTTTCTACCTTACTAATTGAACAAATTTCTAAACTTTCATATGCATTTTCTGTTGAAGACTGATAGGCCTGTGCTAATGTCTTTCATAATCAGTCCTCACATGTACAAATTTTAGGTTATAATTTTAACTGTACATTATACAAAATATAAATATCTACAACTTTCTAAATTATTTTATAGAATAACAAATAAACAAATAATGATTGATTCATCAAACTTAATGCTTGTTGCTTTCAATCCTACTTTAGCGTTAACCATGAAGGCCTTTCTCATATTGACACTATATTAAATGTAACTTTTCTCTCACATAGTTTTTATTGTATTCCTTGGAGATATGTTTTTGTTCAGTTTTGTTTCTGGTCCAAATCTTTATTTTATTTTGTTTGTGAATCTATAACATATGAATGAAAGAGATACAAAGTCACTTTGTGTTAAGGAATAATTTTTCCCATCTTGTTTTAATTTGAAACGGGCTTGCAAGCATCTAAGACTGAGAGGAGGTTACAGAATGTTACAGACTAAGTGCTTGTGTCTTCCTCAAATCTGTATTTTGAAGCCCTAACCCTCAATGTAATGGCATTAGGAGGTTGGGCCTTTGAGAGGTAAATAAATAGGTTTAGATGATGTCGTAAGTGTGGGGTTCTATTATGAAATTATACAAAAAAGGATTACAAAAAGAGTGCCCTTTTAAGAAGAGGAAGACAGACCTCTCTTTACACAAGCCCAAAGAACACATAATGTGAGGATGCAGCAAATGGTGGCCGTTGGCAAGTGTTCTCACTAAGCACCAAATCTACCAGCACCTTGATCTTAGTCCTTTCAGCCTCCAGGACTCTAAGAAAATGGTATTTTGTTACAGCATCCAGAGCTAAGACACATACATTTATCATGTTTTAAAACATAGTACTAATCATGTTTCTGCAAATTCTGCATATCCACTGAAGTTATTAGAAAATTTTTGAAATATGGTATACACTTATTTTTATTTGTTTATTCATTGGTTGGTTGGTTGGTTGGTCTGGGAAGATGGAAAAAATTATTTCCAGATGAAACAAAAGTAACATTTGATGTCCTGGTACTTAATGTTAAAAACCCCAAATCATGAGTTTTGTGATAACTTTATGACCTGAAACATTATTAAAGAAAATCAAAGTTGTGTGTATGTGTCTGTGTCTGTGTGTGTGTGTGTATCTCCGCAAATTGAAGGAATAAAAATCCAAACTTTAGCAGGATGCACACTCCAAGATATCTTCTCGTTTTTAGAGAACATTAAATACTGTTGAGGCTCTCTGTGTCAGCTAGACTGCTGCATATTTGAGTGCAAAACTATAAATCAGTACTTGAGAGATTGAAAAATATCTTTACCCACAGCAACAAAAATGCAAAACATAATTTTTAAAAGAACAAAATATAATTCTGATGACTAAAATTGATAGTTGAGCTAACATAGTTTTAAATTTTCTAAAATGTAAAAAAAAAAAGTCAACCAACACACTAAATTTTTTAAAAAATATTTTATTTATTTATTTTTTAGAGAGAGGGGATGGGAAGGAGAAAGAGAGGGAGAGAAACATCCATGTATGGTTACCTCTCGTGTGTCCCCCACCAGGGACCTGGCCCGCAACCCAGGCATGTGTCCTGACTGAGAACCGAAACCAGTGACCCTTTGCTTTACAGACCCATGCTCAATTCACTGAGCTACACCAGCCAGGGCACTAAATTTTTTTAAATTGTGTGAGTTTGAGGATAGATCTAGAGACTGTAGAATTGTCAGGAATGTTCAGACCAAAGGAAAATGATTTGAACTGAAAGTTAAGAACTTTGCCTCAGAAAGCTCTCCATGTCTGGCCCCAAGTTTTCATAATACAAAACCAATGGTAAACTAGAAATTTAACTCACAGGAATTATTTCTCTTGAGATTTAACTAACACTTTAAATGTAAATAATCAAGACAAAGAACTAAAAGTCCAAAATTGATGTGAAAAAGAAATCCACTTCAAATTTTAAAAATGGAGGTTAGCTTAAATGAAATGGGGAAATATGCAACATGCAAACACTAAGTGAAAGAAAACTGGAGTGCCCATTTTAATGTCAATTAAGTAAGCTTCAAAATCAGAAAAAATAAAGGCATTTTATAACTATAAAGAAATATATTTACCAGTTCCATCCATGCTGTGTAAATGTACCATAAGCATTAAGCTAAGTGAAATAAGCCAAGTGGTGAAAGACAAATACCATATGATCTCACCTTTAACAGGAACCTAAACAACAAAACAAACAAGCAAGCAAAATATAACCAAAGACATTGCAATAGAAAACAGGCTGACAATAACCAGAGGGAAGAGGGGAGGGAATCTTAGGGGAAAAGGGGAAGGGGTCACAAGAACAAATATAAAGGACACATGGACAAAAACTAA
>PVKM010045946.1:0-11823 GCA_004027735.1 Carollia perspicillata
ATGACATTTTCCCCATGTGGAGCATGGAAACTCATTTTTAGTATTGGATTTTTGGCTAGATCATTCTCCCACCCAGAGGCTTGCTCTGCAGAAGTCATTATCAGACCTTTGGAAGTAACATCTGTTCTTCCTCTGAATATAGATGCCTCTCCTTTCCTCTGCTTCTCCCTCCTTGCTTTTCCCTCCCCACTTATTAAACTGATTGCATGCAAAATTAATTATCAGTCCTGTCACATCTCGCACTGCTAACAGTGGTCAGTATTGAATTATGGGGAATGCAAATGCAATTTTCAGCAACCTAATTGCTTCTCCTGTACCCAGTGAAACGTTACATTAAATACCCATGCCAAGCAGATTGTATTCAATTTCCATAACAAAGCAGTGGGATTTCATTATCAGAATCTCTAGCATCTACTCACAAGACTCTTTCTTAACTGCTCTATCAGGCTGGTCTTGGATAAAGCAAATTTGTTTCCAAAGAAGCAGCTGCCCAGTGAGATAATAACATGCCCTGTATCAAGTGGTCCATGAGAGTGACAGATGACTAATGTGTTCCATAGACAATTGAGAGCTTCTACTGTCTTCTCCTCAAAGAGCTCAGACTAGATAGAAGTGAAGACTGAATGCAAACAAATAACTATAGTAACTTTAATGTATACCAATAGACATATCTTCCAGGGAACATAGTAACTTAGAAGATGTTACAGTTACAGAAGAAGACTGAGATATTCACCAAAATCTTAAAAGAAAAATGAACACATGAGTTGACCAAGGAGAGGTTGAGTAGGAGTTCATTAGGCGGACATAATGGAGAATTGCATTTTAGAAAAATAGAACTAACACCTAGCATTTATGAGACCTTAATTGTGCTAACCTTGGTTTGAAGCACATTATATGTTTTAAAACATTTAATCCTCATAGTAACCTTATGAGATATTAATCATTTTATCAATGAGGAAACTGAGACACTGAAAGATGAAGAAACTATCCCAATTGTGATGGTTAATTTTACATGTCAACTTGATTGGCCATGGGCTTTTCTAATTAGACATTATTTCTGGGTGTGTCTGTAAGGGTGAGTTTGGATGACACTAGTATTTGAATCAGTGGACTCAGTAAAGTAGGTTGCCCTCTTTGTGTGGGTGGGCATCATTCGATTTATTGAGGGTCTGAATAGAACAAAAAGGAGAGGGCATTTCCTTCGGTAGGAAAGGCTCTCAGTCCTTCGGACTTTGACTGAACTGCATACTAGAACTCCTGGAGATCCAGCTGATGGCCATCCTGATGGCAAGTCTTAGAACTTCTCAGCCTACATGATGATGTGAGCCAATTCCTTATAAAATATACATACATACATACATACACACACACATATATATGTAATTTCCCTAGAAAATCCTAATTAATACATATTTTGGGTACTGAGAGTGGTTCTAAAGGAACATATTTTTACACTATGGGTTTTCTGATTGGTTCCATGGTTTCTGGCATTGGCTCTCTAATCTGATTAGCTTTGAAAATGCTGTTTACCCTATTTCCCACAGTAAAGAGAAAACCAATAGTTTGTGGTATGAACAACTGATAGAAATGCCCAAAATATCTACACTGAATATTTCTAATCAGCCACTTATAAGAAACAAGGAACTAGGTGACTCTCTCTATGATGCTTTCTCATATTTTTGGCAAAGTAAAGGATACAATGACATAGGTTGGCTTTTATGTAGCTAACAAATAACAGTAAGAATTTGAAGTATTTGCCTCAGCAGTATGAAGTCACAGTTAAGCAAGGAAGACAGATCTAAATCATTAAGGGCTATACTGGTCATCTCAGGAGGTTAGAGTTAATCTGTAGGCAGTGAGGAGCCAAAAAAATTCTTTTTAAAGTGACAAGGTCAGACTCGCATTGTAGAAGTATTATTGTGTAAGTAGACAGAAGGATTGATTAGAGGTAGCCGGACCTGGAAGCTGGGCAATCAAGGCCTTCTAGTAGTCAGTCATGCCATATTTAGGCAAGAGATGACAGATGAGAGGCTGAGCCATGGGAACAGCATCTGAGATGAAGAAGAGACAATATAGAAAAGAAATATTGAAGGGGTGCATTTGACACAACTTGGTAATAGATTGAAGTAATGGGCATAGGATTAGAACCAGTTAATCTACTCTTCAGACCTCCTTTCCCTATTCCAAAGGCTACCAGGTACCTTGAAATAAGAAGCAAGGAGAAAGGTTGAAAAAGAAAAAGAGGGAGAATGATTAAAAGAGAGCCTTGGGAGGGAGAATTAAAAAATTGGAGTGCTCAGAGGGAATTGGTAAGCCTGAGAAATGTCTGCAAACTGTCCCTGCATCCCATGGGACCAATGTGGATCAGCCATTGAAATTCACAAACTATAGATCAGCAGAGGCAGGAATTTAGAGAGTCTGCTCTTCGAATAGTCACACTCCCTTGTTTTACAGATAAGGAAATGGGGTCTCGAGAGATTGAAGTGACTTGTCTCACATCACTTAGCTAGTTTCTTACAGATCAAAATCCATGCCTCCCATTTCCATTTGTTTTGGATCATAACACCTTTAAGTAATAGGCAATTCCCTTCTCACGGGGAATTGAGAAGGGATTTGGCTAAACACTGAGTCCTGACCTAATTTGCCTGAGACAGTCAGTTATTATTGGGGACACTAGAGTATTCTGCCCAATTCCTCCTCATCCCAGCCCTAGGATCCACATACTCAGCTTCTGGGAGTGTGTGTGGGCTGTTCACTGCTCTCAGCTGGGCACCTCTCCAGGAATTACTCTCTGCTGAAAGAAGTTACCTGTGGTTATTGAGACTGTTGGAGAATTTTGAGTATCAAGGATTAATCTCTTGAACAATGTGAAATCATAAAGATATTCTGAGCAGAGAAGTGACTTCCCTAGAAAATATTTAAAGACATGTGCAAGGTTAGATGCAAAAAGAGAGGAAATGGAGGGGAAGCTAATTGTGAGACTACTACTATGACATTATAAAGATCTGTACTAATGTGGGGGTATTAAAATGCAGAATAAATGACAACATTTTAAAGGGAGAATGCACCTAACAGGGTGGCTGGTAGGAGTTTAAAACAGGAAGAAATAGAGAATTTGTGCCTGAATGAATGGAGAATTAATGGTACCCTGTCCAAAACTAGATCATTAATTTAGAGAGAACTGGCGGGGAGTGAGGGCAGAGAAAATGAAGGTTTTTCTGATGTTTGAGATAGTAGAGAAAAAGTCAAGCAGAGATATATGGGAGAGAGTTGGACCTGCAGGACTAGGGGCCAAGGCCAAGAAAGAGGTGAAGAAAGAGGCTTTGAAGATTTTCTTTGGAGGAAATAGTTGGAGGTCTTGAAAATGTATGGAATTTGAAGGCAATAGGAAGTAGAAACAAAGTCAAAAGATAACACTCAAAAGGTGGGGGGGGTGTCTATATTTTGGAGGTGGTAAAAGGAAGTAATGGCACCTTAGGAGAAAGAAAACAGTAACTGAAGAAGGGAAAGGAGCAGAAAAGTGGAACCTACTGGAAAGAGCGCATTTCAGGAGCCAAGGAATGATCATCTCTGTCCAAATACCTAAGAGAAATAAGTCAAGTACTGATTGCATTGGTTTCCTCCTCTCCGTAACACGGATGGTAATTATTATGAGGTACTTCTGCAAATTGAATAAAATCATGCACATTAAGCATTTAGCATGCGGCTAGGCACAAGGAAAGCATTTAGTCAACAATATCTGCTGTTGTAATATAATTACTAATCAACATCTGACCATGCTGAATTTTTTTCTAGTTACGCATTTAAATATGATGCAGCCCTCACTTCCAAAGAGATCAATGTCAATGCAAACAAAAGATGGAAGCAGGTAAATACCATTTTGTGGTATTGAGTCTATCCGGAAGATGCATACACTGTAGAAAAGAGCTCTGGAGAGAGAGAGAGGTGAGCACTCTGTAAGTCCTTTGTCAGATACAAATGGGAGGATTAGCCTTACATATTAAATTTTACCCTTAGAATAAAATTTACTGAGCCAGTTCATAGAGTATTGCATCTGTGTAATTATTACATTCCTTTGCTTAAACCTGGAGGGACAGACTCTTGGGAGAGAACAGCCAAGATCAAGGGTCTTAACATTTTTCCTCTGTACACAGACTACTTGTTTGCTTTTTCCACCACAAATAAATTAGAATAGCTTTGAATAAGGGACATCTTTCTGTAGCCTGAACAACAGTTGATCTTTAAACCCAATTTACAAATTAGGAAAACAAGTAAATTTTTTTATAACATGGCAAAAATAGTATTTGGCTAAATTCGGCAGCTTTCTCTGAGCGACTGTTTATTACTCAAAAAATGGATCATATCACCTTTGCCTGAATCCAGGTTTTTTTTTCTACTCAAAGTATATTCTGACCAGCAGCCTGGGCATCACTGGGATACTTGTTTCAAATGCAGAATCTCGGGTCCTGTTCCAAGCCTGCTGAGTCAGAACCTGCATTTTAATAAGAACTACAGGGACGGTGTATGTAGGTAGAGAGGAACTGGGCTAGAATACTGTATTAGGGCTGAGGAACTCAACCGCCCCCTGCCCCCACCACCACCACGATGCTGCGGTGTACCACTGGGTGATATCACAGTATCACAAAGCAATCGTGGATTATAGTTTAGCTTCCAGTCCCTGGGCTGCAGGTCACAATTAGGACAAAGTGCCACTGCTTTTCTAACTGAGTTATATGGTACGGATTCTCACAAATGGACCTTTTTACTGCAATAGACTAAATATTTTATGTTCCCTCAAAATTCATGTGTTAAAATCTTAACTCCCAGATATTCAGAGTTAGGGCCTATGAGCAGTGATAAGGTCATGAGGGTGGACCCTCATCAATGGGATCAGTGCTCTTGCCCCTCTGCCATGTGAGGTTACAGCCAAAACAACCATCTAGGAGACAGGCTCTCACCAGACACCAAAACTGTCTACACTTCCATCTAGAACTTCAGAGCCTGCAAAACTGTGAGAATTAAGTATCTGTTCTGTATAAGCTATAGTATTTCTTTTACAGTAACCCCAACAGACAGAGACACCAACCTATTAATTATAAGGATAGAAGTGACTATTTTGCCACTGCAAAGTGCTTCTAGACTCAGAAACAAGTACACCTGGAGAGTCTTTCCAAAAATCAAAAATATTGGCAAAGAGCTTCATTGATGATTTATATATAGTTTTCTGTCACTTGATAACTGCATGACTTTAGGCATTTTTAACCTCTGTAAGCTGAAGGTTTTTGAATTTTTTATTAGATTTATTGGGGTGACATTAGTTAATAGGATCATATAGGTTTCAAGGGCACATTTCTATGATACAAGATCTGTATGTATTATGCACTCCGTGCTCACTACCCAAAGTCAAACCATCTGCTGTCCCCACATATTAGACCCCCTTCACCCCCACTCACCCCCACTCTCTTCTCTCTGAAGCTTAAGTTTTCTCATTCATAGAATGTGGATAATTATTGTACCTGTATCATACAGTTGCTGGAAGTGAAATGAACTCAGGTACAAAAAGTAGTTAGCACAGTGTCTGGGTCCCAGTGAGGGCTCCATAAATATTACTTCTCTCTTATTATACAGTTTGTTATTATCTCATTATAATGGAGTATTTATTACCTAATCTCATACAGGGATGGTGAAGACTTCCGAATACTTTGGGCAGAATTCAATCATTTTAAGTTAAGTGATACTGACAAATACTGTGATATTAGAAATCCAGATGGTGCTCGGGGACTCTATTTTCCTAGTCTCTATTCTGTGGCCAGAAATACTATTTATTTCTTTTGTCCCTGCTACGTTTGAGACAACGTGCCCCTCCCTTCCTCAAGGAAATGCCATCGGCTCGCCGTCCCCACGCGATGCAAGTGCCTTTCGCAGCTGCAAACGGCGGTCTGAGCAGATGAACATAGCAGCCTACGAACACATGTTTACTCTCCTTTGCCACAATTTGTCTCACTTTACATTTTCGAGGAACACATTCGAGGATAGAAATAGCTTTATTCCCTTTATATTTTGTCAATTATCTGGTTTATTCTCGGTTTTTTACAATCTCATTAAACTTGGTGCAGCACTTGGATTAAGGCACGACAGCTGTGGAAACTGAGTGTATTCCCTCCGCGTGAAAAGAACAAGCTGGCACATTGTCTTTCTGTTTTATGACTACTTACAATTAAGAAGGAGCGTGGATGGTCTTCTGGCCCCAGTATTAAATTCTGCCAGGGCAGCCAACACGGTGTAACTGACTACAGCCCGACATATTTTCCAGGAAGAAAATGTCCGTTCATTCTCCCCCGCAGGAATCATTTGGAATTGGCCTATCACCCATTAACTACCGTTTCCAACATCTTTTGATGGCCTTGATGAGATTGAAAAGAATTCTTAATTTGCATCTTCTAAAATACTGTATTTTTATATTCTAGAAACCATAAAAGAAAACCTTGAGGCCTGAGCTCATCTGCTCTCCTTCAAGTGTGGAACACCGTGGCTGTTCAGTTTTATTGACTGTGTTTCGTTTTCACTCTTCTTCCACCACTGTTGTGAGTCCTTTCTCCATACTCTGGGGGGGCTCTGACAGGAGAATCGATGCCTCCCCTGCAGATGCTTTTGTCTAGATGCCTAACTTCCCAGCGTGACTGCTGCTCATTTGCTGAAGAGGATTGCCTCTTGTTAGCTCCACGGCCCACAGTAGTGGTTGCACTCCTACTGTGTGCAGAGCAGGTGATATGGCAGATGCTGTGTTCTCCACATGGCTGAGCCACTGATGAGGATTAAAAATCCAAAAGACTACCTAAGAGCCACATTATTGCCTCACAATATTGTTCCCTCACACGGAGCTTTAAAATTATGTGGCCTACATGGTTCCTTCTAAGGCTAATCTCAGTTCCATTTTCAAAGTATCAATGTGACTTTATAGGTGCACAGGGAGACCAAAGGGTTATGAAAGAAAGTGTTTCTATTTGTAGTTTTGCAGCTGACTCATTGCATATACCAGTTTTGAATTTCGCTTTACATTCCATTTCCGAAAGGGCATAGAAATGCATGGGATAAACTATTGTTCAAATCAGTTAAGTCTTCACATCTTAAATAGCTCCTCTCTGAGACCTTTCAAGATTCTCTTTGCCCTCTGGGTGGACCTGAATGTGCTCTTTTATTCCCGACTGTGCTACGTACCCAGTTCTACAGACAGAACATCTATAAACAACATGACAGTGCAAGGATGAACAGTTCATGCTTTGTGGTGGCCACGTCCTGAATTCAAATCTCGCCTTTGCCACTTTTCAGCTCTGTACCCTTTAGGCTGGTAACTGAGCCTTCTTGACCCATAGTTTCTTCATCTATAAATAGAAATGGTCATCATCATCATAATAGAGATGTGAGGATTAAATAAAATGTAATTAGAACATTTGTGTGTAGTGCCGAGTACAATATTAGCCCTATGTAGGTATGGAGCAAATAGTTATTTTCATTACTTATTTAAGTTTTCATGTCTGACCCAGTAGTATCTTATAACTTTTACAGGACAAGATTTAGATCGTATTCTACTTTTGTGTCTATAACATAGCACTGTGCTCTGCATCTGAATAAATATGAGTGAATAAATAGTCATTTCAAGTTTATAATTTGTCAAAGTAGCAATCTCCAGATAGACGATTTCCCTCGAGGAGTATTCTTTAAGATGGTCCTGATGAGGACAATATAGTTGCCTGGACAGATCTCACAAGGCAGCCTAGGGCCCCACCACCCCCTGGCAGTTTCTAGGATTGCTATGGATCTCAGCCATATTCTTTCACTCATTAGTTCACTGCCTCAATAGTCATTTCCCTATTTTTTCACTTCTGAAATAGCCCATATGCTCAATTTCCTGATGCTCATTGCAGTTTTAAATTTCTCCCTTTTCTTGAGAAGAGCAGCATAAATATGGCAAATCTCTCATGAACCCACATTTTCTTACATCTTTAGCTCAGAAACTTCATTATTCTGCAGAGAAGCAGATTACAAACATTACAATGTTGAACAGGATTGAAATATGACATTTGTTCTTATTGATCCATTGCTTATTTGGTGCAGAAATAATCCTTTATGCTGATTTCTTTCTTTATGGCCTGCTGCCTTTTTGTGAACTGGACACTTCCCTTGAGTGTTTACGCCTCCCAGCTTTCTCAGCACCTTTAGCTCTGACCATACACCTTCCTTCCAAGGTTTCTACATGATTCAAGTAGGGTAGTAGTTCTATACCAGTCATGTGTAAGGATTATTATTTAACATCTTTAATAAATAAGAAAAGGAAGGGGACTGATGCAAAGTAGAAAGACAAGTAAGATGAATGGGTTGGACTGGCCAGGGATCAGACCACTCAGATTGTATAGGTAGCGTTCTGATCAGGTAGTCTGGAGAATAAGTAAGAAGAGTGGTAGCCTTGTCTGAATTCTGTACATATACAGGAGATAAAATAATGACACATGGATTAGTTATAAAGCACCTCTCTTTTGGAAGCTGTAAGCATGCAGCTGTAGTTTTAGTTTTCAAAATAGCAATTCATGACTTTCCATAGCCTCTTCTTGAGGTGAGTATCTGGCCAGTTGGGTGGTGATGGAAATACAGGACTTGCTAAAAGTTACAAAACTCCTGCAGCGGTTCTGGGAAGAGGTCCTTTAGATTACGAGGCTGTGCATTATTCTCAATTATCAATGGTTTCCTAATAGCTAGATATGGGTGGGGCAATTTAGTCAGCAAAGCTTTCACTCATTCATTCTTGTATCAGTTTAATCATTTATTCAATGAATATCAGATAGAACTGGTCACACCATGATTTTACCACTTCCCATCTCTGTGACATTAGGTATGATTATTAATCTCATTGGTTTTCAGTGGCTTCATGTTTAAAGTTTGAGCACGTAACTCATCAGGTCTGAGAAGATCAGTGAGGTACCATATATAAAGCTTCTACAATGCTGACCTGTAGGAGGTGCTCAAGAGATGGCAACTGAAAAGAAAGCCTCTTACATTTTCAGATAGTGAATGGAGAGACATTTTTTGGTGTTAGATGTGACTGCCTCTGTGTAATTTTAATAGTGGCATTTTAAAATTTTATTGTAAGATTTAAAAATTCTGAGGAATTGACTTTTGTCCTTATTTTTACTATATTAGACAAAAAAGATTAAAGGGAAAAAGTAGGTTTCCTTATAGTAGATCTACTAATGGAGAAGAAAGCAAGCACTGAGATTTGTTTGGAAGTGCATAGGCAAATGCTTGGCAGAGGAACGTGTGTTTTTTTCCCCACAAAAAGATAGCTTAGAGGCTTCAAAAAGTAGACAAGGGGCTCATGTTTGTGGAGAGTTGGAAATAATATCTCATATAATCAATCAAGAATTGTGGGTTGAGTGTCTGTGACTCTCTGCACCACATTTGTGACATGGAGAGATTTTTGCCTCCCTAAGACTGACTCTGAGGATTCTTGTTAGGTGCCAGCTAAGAGCCATGTTTTTCCTTGTACAGGTCCTGTAATATTTTCAGATGTATCACTTTCTTTCTAATATATCAATTCTGTGAGTGTTTGAAATACCTATTATCTCTACGTGATGTCTGTTTTCAACCAATTTGAATATTCTTCTGATTGAGTTTTGCAGGGGGCTCAAAAGAGAAGGGCTTGGATTTAACCCAGGTCCTTTGCAGGCCAGGCCTCACTTGCTCAGGTGAGGACAGGTACTAGAAGGGTGGAGGAGAACTGTGTTCCGCAGCCCTTTGTGAATCTCGGTCACACCACGGCAGAGCCAAGCCTTCTGCTCAGAGAATGCAGCGACTCACAGACAGAGCAGGTTCCTATGATCAGGCGCACAGGCAAGAGCTTGGTCAAAAGTCTAGAATATTAATATGAAGAAGGAAGGCTTTCCAAGAAAAAATCATTAGGCATGCTCTATAAGACCTCAAAACAACTATAATAGGTGGAAACTGTAGCATTTCCAAGAATTATTTAGATATTAAAAGATCTCTTTGTGGGAGACTGAGCACCTCACCATTAGAGGTACTGAAGAAAAATGGTCATTGCAGGAACTCACCCATCAGATCATTTTGATCTATTAAGATTTCCTCTGTCTTATAGACTCAATGGTTGTTCAACTGTTTTATCCATTTTTTGAAAATCTTCTTCCCTTTAGGAAGTTGTTCTCTCATGTCCTAAGATGTTGCCTTTTTTGGAATTTTTGGGAAATTGCAGAAATCCGGAGCATTCATAGGTGGTGGCTAATTACTCTATTACTCTCAGAGAAATATCCTCAGATAACTTTAAAGAATGCTCAAAAGTGCATTGTGGGGTTCATTTATTTTAGCATCACTTGAATTTCTCCTACTTCATTAAAGAAAGAGAATGAGGGAGAAAGTGGGAAAGAAAGGGACATCATATTTAATTTCCCAATAAAATGAAAGAGAAACAATAAATTGAATTTTTTAAAATAAATGTACCACTTAGCTGGGTTGTTATGGTCATTTACAATGCTCATCTTCCCTTATAACTGACTGACTTTCTAATGATTCTGAAAAACACCTCCCTCAAGAGTATCATCACCCAACTCTTAGAAATCCTAATACGTCACAATTTTAGTGCCCTTCATCTGCTAGCTTCCAGCTTGGGCAGTTTACAGAGCTCTGGTTAATCAACATTGAACCTTTCAGGGCACCTATGAATCTTGGCAGCCTGGCAGGGGATGAGAATTTAATTAAAAACACAAGCTACATGGGGACTGTGAGTCTTCGATTCCAGGAGGGAGACAGTCATTGTACAGAAGCTGCAGGTAGGAGGTAAGCAAGGTAGCAAAGCGGACAAGGACTAAAGGAAGGTGATATCCAAAGGCCTAACTAAGGAAGGAAAAAGAGACAGATGAGATCCAGTTGAGCTTTGTCAAAGTCGTGGTGTAGAGAAGGGTGTGTGTGTGTGTGTGTGTGTGTGTGTGTGTGTGTGTGTGTGTCTGCACTGGCTGGAAGGTAGCAGCTCTTTCCACGGATAGAAACTTGATGATGGCAGCAACAAAACTAAGCAGGGCATAATTAAAGAGCAAGGGGGTAGCTAATGAAATGAAAATAACTTTAAAAGGATGAAAAGAAATTGTTGTTAACACACCATGCGGTTAACCTATGAACCCAGCTGCTGCGGAAACATAATAACACAGACTCAGCTCCTGCAATGCAAATAAGCTGCTTCCTGGGTGGAAATGGGGCTCTTTGGGAACAGATTAACTTTTCTGTCTATGGGGGCATGATTTAACTCACTGGAATAATAATTTGACAAACGGCGCCATTGTGGTCCAAAGTGAACACAGCTAGTTGCTTTTAGTAGGGCATGTACTGCAAAACCACGAAGAAAAACATTCTTGCACTTGTTTCCTTCTCAGCCTATGAACAATTTTGAGCCCGCTCACTTGTGAGAGTTCCAGCAGTGGAAAGCAAGCTCAAGGTTTGGTAATGTGTGACTCACACAGAGCAGACTGAGCCTCGTTCACAAAGCATTTCTCCAGGGGAGACTGCTTACTGGCTTGGCCCACACTGGGTTTGAGGGTTTTGACCGTTCTTTTCAAATTGGTCCACTTGGTTCAAGTTAAAAATAAAACAATTTCTTTTCCTTAGAACGGAGGAAGCTGAGAGTGTGCTGTTGAGGTTTGGTGGACATTTGCATACCAAATTGCACATAACCTTTTGTGTATTGCTGGTATTAATGCCGCATCCAGCAAGCACGAGAACAAATGTCGGAGACTTTCAGGGTATCAAAGATGTGACTTTATTGGC
>PVKM010045947.1:0-11832 GCA_004027735.1 Carollia perspicillata
ATACAAAATTGCTTTTCTTATGTACAGGGAAAAAATTCACAGAAATAACTTTGGAAAACAAGGAAAAAGTAGAGACCAAATTTAACGAAGCAATAAAACAACTTCATACAGTTGGCACTTTCACAGTTTTGTCGTTTTATTTCCTGGAGGCATTTAATTTTTCAATACAGAGTCATTATAACAAGAACCCAGTATGGTTAAATTATTATAATATATCATCTGCTCAAAGGAAATGTTAACTTACAACACAGTTACTGAATGCAGTTGCTGTAATTACACAAGGATCAATCCATAGAATATGAGAGGGGCTGAGTAATGCTGATTTCCAAAGTTCTCCATAAATCACCGACACACATAGAGTGCATGTGTTAAAATTAACTGTTGAATGAGATTATTGCACTTTTAATTATGCCAGTTATTCCCTGAGACACACGACTTAGGCAAAGGGAATTAACACAAACTATGAATGATGTCAGATCTCTAGCTCCTGACTAAACTAAGGATAGTTTGGATAAGGCTTTACTTGTATTTCTACTCACCTTTAAATGATTTGATGAGTGCAGGTAAGGAAGCTGAGACTTGGAAAGACTATTTATGATCTGTGAAAAATTAAATGTGTCATGAAATATTCCAAAGGGACCACAGGGGTAAAAATGCTCCTAGACAGGATTACAGGGTTGCCAAGAGAAAGATCTGAAATCATAGGTCAGTTCCAAGTACAAGCTCCAAATACACATGGGGTCTCCACAGCCAAGATTATTCAATCTGCCTGGGAATGCTGGACCAGCCTCAGCAAATGTAGCATCCATCGTTGTGATCCAACTGTGTTGCGTGGTGTCCCATAATCTCTCTGTATTGGTAAACATAAGGAGTAGCATCCTCAAAAACAACGTTATTCCTCCCATGTTTTAGACTTATAGACACTGAGCTCATGGGTCATGCCAGCGTAAGAGATGGGCAAACTGACCGTGGATCCACAGTAATTTATGGCTAAAATTCATACAAAACTTCTTTAGCTGATAAGGGTATGTGTCTTCCTTCTAGGTTAATATTCAATTTTCTGATGAAGTATGGTCATTTTATCAGAAAGAGGATGTTCTTCATAGTTAGAAAATAAAATTACAGCACCAGAGTATAATTGAAAGGTTTCGAATTGGGGGGTTTCGTAAAAAATCTTGAAATATCTTTCACTTCAGTAATTCATAATCTTCACATCTTCGCTCTTTGAGTAGTTCCGGATCATACCTCTGGTGACACTGCTACGTGCCAAATTCCTACCCACACTCCCCGGACTCACTACAGTTCATTGATCCTACACCGTGGCTCTAACACAGCCCTTGAATGTGGAACGGCAGAATGACAAACCAGGAAAAGTACCATAACGGAATAGCACTTGGAGTCCTGCAGCCCAGTGCTGTCCTCTGGGCAAAAATTCCAGAGGCAAAGGTTTGGTCATAAAGGAAAGGGGTCTTTATTCAAAAGCAATTACTTAAGTCTATCAGGTCACAGCTTTAATTGCTTAAGCCTATCAATCAAAACTAAACTCTTAACACCTGAGTTCTATTTTCCCCCTGCTTTTAGTAACCTTGTTTCTCAAACTACACAATTTTGGAAGAATGGCAGGCTTCTGCCTCAGAGCCTGTTCCCTTTCAAACACCCAAAGAATAAACCTGCCACCCTCTGCCAGGCCAGCCCTGTCCTGTAGGCTGTGCCCGGAGTTCCTTCCCATACAAAATACCATCCGTTGAGAAACACTGGCAGCTGCAGCGAGATCATCCAGGCGTACTTGAACAAGAAGAGCCCGAGAGCCAGCCTGAGAGAGAGAGCCAGTCGGCCAGCCCTCCTTTTCTTTCCATTGGTTCTGGAGGCACTGAGCTTCCCAGCCAATCCCACCTTTAACTGCCCACAATCGCCTCAACAAACTCTTCCTTTGGCTCCCCTGTACTTCTCCCCAGTGATCGGAGTTATCTTAATCAGATCTCTCTGAATCCACACGAGTTCTGAACAGTGAGACCAAAAACCTATCTTAAAAGCCATGTTGAAAGCTCGTGATCGTTGTGTCAATAATATGAACACATCTAGAGGGCTTACTATATTCCAGGTAGTGTTTAAAGCCCTTAACATAGACAAACATACTCATGTACCCGTGAGGAAGCACTATTATTATTTATAATAGAGACGGGGAAAGTGAATTCGGAGACTGAGGGATCTTTCAGGTTGTCCTTGCCAGGGAGGGGCGGAGCTGGCCTTTGACCCCAGGAAGCCAGGCATCACCTGTGCTCTTCATCTCTTGGTTATACTTTTTATTTTCACAAAGTGTGTGACTATACCTTCTTCAGAAAACAGAATCAGCTAAAATAATTCATTATGCCAAGAATGTTTTAAACTGGAAAATATCTATCAAAGATGTCGTATTATTATTAGCTGGTCTCATGTATTCAACAGGTGATTAAATAGGATTTTCATAATACAATGAACCAGTGATTTAAACCGAGGAGGTTTGTAGAACCCAATTAAATTACTTGTTTTTATCAATGTAAAAATAGCAAAAATATTCATAGCTATTCAAGGACAGTAGCTTCACAAAGTATTGCTAGAATGTATTAATTGAAGCTAACTTAATTATTTTATGATAACAACATGCTAAGGTTCGCAACTGGATGTATCAAAGATACTTCTTTAAGAAAACTAGATTTTAACAGGAAATTTCAGAATACAAAGCTAAAGTTGAGAGAGGATAAGACTGTTAAATAACCAATGAACTGGAAAATTTAAGGCATACCATTTCCTTATACATGGTTCATTAATTTGAGAGTATGGATACAGTTTAATGGGATATCTATTATTCCTATGTAAGTGTAAATAATGCATCAGCATAGCTACTATCATTACTTCATCAGTGAAGCTTCTTGCAGAGTTTTTTCTAGTGGAAGTGAAGATCAGAAAGATTTAACATCCATCAATGACTGCATCTGTGAAAGGAAAACTGTAATGGAAACCTAGAAACCTTACATTAAGAAATCTCCCATTAGATAAGAGGAATACATTCCAATATTCTTGCAAAAATGCTTATTGAATTGTACACACATTCCAAACTGGAGGTTTGGATTAGGAAAAAAATCAGGAAGGAGATGCTTTGGGTTGATATCTGTAAGATGATACATTTTTGATGGGAAGAGTTGGGTATATTCAAGTGACAACAAACAACAGAGGTGATGTGTGAGGCACAGCCAGTGCCACGGAACGGGGCTGACACTCCCAACTCCTGATGTGATCTGGGGGCTCAGGGCCTGACAAGCAGCCCCTGGGGAAAAGCAAGGGGCTTTTTGCACCGAATGTCTTAGATGGAGGACTAATGTCAAAGCCAGACATTCGAGGAAAAAAACAAAAAAGCAAAACCAAAAACATGACTCTTCAATAAAGGTTGTTCATAAGGGACCCACTGAGCTAAGACAGCAAAGCCAGACGGTAAACTGAAGCATACAAGGACACAGAGCAATATGATTCTGAAAAAAATAGTGTTGGAGCCCGAGCAGCACCAGGGGGGCTCTCCCCGTCCCACGCCCGCCTCTGCAGGGCTGCAGTGGAAGTACGTAAGGCGGCCATTGGACAGGCCTTTACACATGCCTTCTCAGCCTTTTGGGCCAGGTAACCATTGACAAGATACAAAGGACCCGATTGCCAAATCAGACTCACAGGAACCCGAGCTCTGATCCAGCGTGAAGCTCGACGAAACATTCCAAGGGCACCAGTAACTGTGAAGCACAAAGTGAGGGAGAGGTGTGATGAAGTTGTCCAAAGTTTTCTCAGGTCCTTTCCGGCTGGTGTGGTGTGACCTTTGACCTCTATTAACATATGCAGTCCAGTCCCTAAGTAGTTGTAGATGCTTCATTAATGACACAGACATGAGCTTATTCAGTCATAGGACAGCTCCACTTTGTACTCTGACAGTTACACAGCTTGTGCGATATTTTCCAGAGAGCTAAGCCTTTTAAATCCATAAATTCCAGTTTGCTTGCGCTATGTATGGCAAGCTAAACAGACCAGTGACATCGGGGTGACATGCTGTCCCTTTGGGATTTCTGTGCAGTAAGATCTGCTCTGTCTCTCTAGCAAAAATCCTCAGGCTCTCTGCACTTTTCTCAACCTTCCCAGTGCACTGTGGCCATTGTACTTCCTAAAAAGCTCTTGATGCTCTATTCCTGGCACTTTTAGACCCTCGTCCTTTTGTAGATTATTGCAATAGCCTCTCAAACTACTGTTCTGAGCTCAAGCCTGCCTCCTCTAACCCATTCTTGAAACTGCCGTCAAAATCAATGTCTTTTTCTTTCTCCCTTCGATACAATCTCATTATATTATCTACCTTCTCTAATCCACAATAATGGTTCCACATTGTCAAAATGCTAAATTTAAGCCTTTCTAACTCTCCAGCCACTGATATAACTCTATACCTTGTATTCCACTTCACCAATATCAACCTGTCGCATTAAAGCATTTTTGATTTTCCAGGTAACTCTGACTGTCATTGTTCCACATTATCTGCCTGGTAGGAATTTAAATATTTCAGAACTCCATTTGGATGTTGGTTGTTTCATCTTTTGCATTTCCCCCACATGTTGTGCATGATTCTATAGCAGCACTTTGAATGGAAAATAGGGTTTTTTTTTAACACATTAATTTCCTTCCTTGGGCTGCAGTGCGGTTTCCCTTGCTCCTCCCTGAGTTCTGGAGACACAGTTTGTCTGATAGTCATCTCTGCTGGCTCAATAAATGTTATTCAGTGGGTGAAAAAATGCACTACGTTTGGGAAAAGTTCAAAAAATGAACTTACAGTTCTATCTTTTTAAGAATTGTACGTTAAACTAAGCTCCTCAGCCAGAAAGCAGCGCTTTTTGTAGAACTGTAGGTATGGAAGGCAAACTCGCACATTCTTTCTTGTGCTACAAGCTCAGTGACAGACCCTTGGCTCGGGGAATGCTGCCCCAGAGAATAGGGGTGGTTCCTTGTCTGTGGCTGAAATAATGTTGACTGGCATGAAATAAAAAGTAATCCAAGTTCAAGGGGCAGGGTGGTGACATAGATGAATGAATATTATTCTTTCTCTTTCATTTAAATGTCACAAATTTTCCAAAAACACGTAAAATACATGTCTACCTAATTGAAAATGTGGCATACCTCAAAATATTAGAGAGAATAATACTTATGGATTCTTTGGTATTAACAGTAAGCTACTGAATACATCAGATTGTAGATTTCTAGAAAGTATAGTTACTTAATATATAGAATTGATATTGGAAGAAAGCACTCTTTTATCTAGTTAATATAACCCACATAATATGGGCATTATATTAAAATAGTATCATGATTTGGCATATTGTTATTTTGAAGGGCTTATTGAGAAATAAAAGCAAAACCTGAAATTGTGAACCTAAGAACAAAGAAACTTGAGGTGCACTTTTTGATAAGGAAATGTTTAACCTGTGTTTGATAGCCTCGGTGCAGTGATCAGCAGTCGTGCATAATGCATAGGGAAGAAACAGATTTACATTTCCAAGCCTGACAAACCAGATCACCTTCCTGTCTAAAGCAGTAATTCTTATCTAGGGATGCACTGCACTTAGATAATTAAACTGCTATTCTCTCTCTATTTCACAGAGACACAGGCTATCAAAGTCTGCAGCATAATCAAGGTTATGTTTCCTGCGAGAAAAACTTTCAACATGAACTGTCTTACTTATCAGACAGAAGAGCAATTGAAAAGAATCTCTATCACAATTCATGCATTTTTATTTCTAAAATATAGAAGTGATCACACATTTAACTTGAATGAATGCACCACAGCTTGGAAAACAGGAGGGCACAACCTTCTCTGTAATGAAGAACAGTATTTGGTTGCACCCTGAATGATTAATAATGATGAAACCAAAGCTATGGAACTTTATTTTTACTTAGTATACATTTTTAAAATACCTGGCTTTGTTGGCCATAGTAAAAAAATTAAATAGGCAAAATTAACATTAATTATGCATTGAACCTATACTCAGCCAAGACTTTCTCTTATTGGGTCCACCTTCCTCTATGTCTCTTTGGTGGAAAGTAAATTGTTCATTGGCTGTAAAGGAATTATATATATACACTAGAGTAAATTCTTTCCCTCTTCATATTTCCCTCTAAATTCAATCCGATATTTTCTTCTGCTTTTCCCATCATGATATTAATTTTTAAGATTTTGGCTTCCTTTGAAGTTGTACAATTATTGGTTTTTTTATATTGAGAAAATATTTTCTTAGCTTTGTTGAGGTGTAATGAATTGACTTATAAAATTGTAAGATACTTAAAGTATATATCATGATGGTCTGACATGTGCATACACTGGGAAAGAAGGAACTGATGTGTGCGGAGTGATTCAAATTTTAAAAAATACTCGATTCTCTTTTGTTGTCACAACCACCTTGTAGCGCAGGGATCATTATTACTCCGATTTCCGCGAAGAGCAAAGGGCCTTCCGTAAGCCACGTGATTTGACAGACAGCTGGACCCGAGGGTAGTGTGTGTGGATTGCACCAGGACATTCGGCTGATTCTTTGTCACGCACACTTGAGAAGCCTGGCTAGCTTCAAATTTTGGTTTTATTACTTATCAGCAGCATGATGTTACACACATTATTTAAACTCTTTAAATCGCAGTCTCATTCATGATATGGAGATGATAAATCACTTGGATTAGCGCACTGATAGAGAAGAAAATGAGTCCCTGCAGGTTCAGCTGCTGAGTGTAGCGTCCAATACACGGTAAGTGCTCAGTTAGGGTCAGCTGCTGCTATCTCAAACTTGCAGCTGAAAAATGTAAATTATTTCAGCAATATGGAGCTGCCTGATTCCACTTCATGAAACCTGGCTAATATACTTTTGGAGAATTGAAGAAGGAGCAAGCGGGCGCTGATCTGGGACATTAAAAACAGTGGACAGGGAAAAATGAATGTCATTATTGCAGAGAAGCCTGACAGAAGGCCTGGGCCTTCCAAATACAAATGCAAGGACCTAAAGGCTAATACGTTAGTCCCTGCCATTCCTCTTGTTGACTCTCTGCTCCAAAATATACAACCTTTTACTCATCTGATTTGTTTGAAAAAGAGAAACACCTTACGTGTTATTTTATTTTACAGAAAGACAGAATATTATTACTACTATATGATACTGAAAATCATTTTACTTCAGGACGCTTTGTTAAATTAATTAAAGTATGTAAGTATATGTTAAGTTTCTGAGGGCACACAAGGGAACTTCTTCTCTTCCCTATTTACTTGTGTGTTCCAAGCACACCAAGAAAAGTACCTCATGTTGAACAGATTCGCAATAATTTTGACATAAATACTAGAGCAAACTTGAATCTATCTGTCTTCAATGAATGGCTCCCTTTCATCATCTTTTATAGGGTAAGATAAAAGAGAATAAAAAGTTCTAAAAGAGAGGCTATCATATATAGTATTCCTTATTTTCAGCCGTAGATTTTTTTAAAGTTAGTGTTTACAGTTGGTATTCAAGTCCATGTTGAAGTATCATAAGTCCTTCCCATGGCTTTCAATGTCATCGATAAGACAGTCAACACCTATTTGTCTTGCGGCAGGATCAGAAGAGATCATTAAACAAAATGGACTCTGCCCCCACACAGCTGGTAGTTTATCATGTGTGCTTAAATCTTTGGAGCAATTTGTGTGTAAATGCAAATATTATTAAAAGGAAATTTTACAAGTAAATACTCTTCCACATTCTAGATGGCTATATAACTATCATTAGCTTAAAGTAAATTGCAGGCAATTTAAAACTGTCAAAAATAATTTTTAAGAGTGGTTTAGTACAGAAAAAACGTAACAAGTTCTATATTTAGACTGAAGCTCTCATTACTCCACAATTCACAATTACCCAACTCAGAAAATAACTCAAGTGTGCTAAGATATGTTAATGGAAGTTGTGTGACATTTTGCTTATATTTATATGGCAAGTCAAATAGAAGTATCTGGAGGTGAGATAAGGAGTGGAAAATAATAGCATATTTTGGTAGTACAATGTTCATTATTTGAATTATTTTGGATTACTATAATACAACTTGACTCATTCTACAAAGTCACTGTTTTGTAGTAAAACATAATTTCTTTGCAAAATTCAGAGACAAATTCTGTGTGTTTCGTACAGCTCCTGCAATAACACCACGCACACGACACCGGATTACATTAGTACGTAATTGGGTTGTTGTCATGGGGCACAGTGGCAGTGACCCTCTGGGAGCTGGATAGGGGCGTGCCATGGCTACTGAACGTGCTCCTCTTCTTGAAATTTCTGCTTCGACACAGTTCACCTTTAAAATGTTACAGATGCCACTTATTAACTTTTTAGATTATGATAAAATATACATGTATTTGCTTCTGTACTACCATTACAAATATTTATTCTCCTTTCATCGTCAAACATTTCATTTAATGTCCTTCCCTATTTAATATTTTACTTAATCAACATGACCATGAAGTCATAGATATTACTTATTACATGCAATATGTTAGAAAATCATTTCATTGTCTGCCTCCCCACCTCTGCCTTCCCCCCAAGACCCTGTGCGGAGGCCCAAGAGGGCCAGTTCTGGGATGAACCATGTGTACCTCCAGGAGCCAGCCGGCCAGGTTTGTGAAAACACGCTCGTCACCGAGTCTCTGTTGGTGTAACTGGAGTAGGGTAACTAGAGTAGTTACCCTAGTGGAAGATTACACTTGTACGTTTAGAAAAAAATTAAGACCTTCTCAACACTTGCTTCAAATCATAAAATATTTAAACAAGAGGTATTATGAAAAGCAAAAAATCAAAGCAAAAATATCTATTTTCCCTTAGGGTTTACAAGCCCAGTGAAGTTTTCTGATGACATAAAAAGCTGACGCCCTCAAACCCTGGAAGCAGACAGTTTGTATCCAACCTGAGACGAGTGGCTGTGATGTTGCTATAACGCAAAAGTGGCCGTGATATCATAGAACGTATACACGCGGTGCATGCTTAAGACAGGGTAAAAGTGTACATTAAATGTATGTGATAAATAATATACAGGGGTGGGCGAGAGGTGGTTTACAGTCGTATGTGAAACAGCTTATTTTTGCATTGTTGTTTATTAATTATGCTATTGTTTTCCATGTGAACAACTGTAAACCTACTTTTGTCCACCTGTGTGTAATAGTGGTGATCCTCTTTAGCTTAGTATGTATTTTAAAGGTAAAGATGATATGCACTTGAATTTTTTTTCAGGATTGTCCATTGATCTGTGATAGAATATCTCTCAGATTCTTGCTCAGGTAACCTTATGGTATTTCCAGTTTGATAACACTTCTCTACGTACCTCTTCTATTGCTCCTAGAAATGGAAATTACTGATATTTTTTCTTCTCTCCCACTGAACCTTCTAGTCAACGTAGAATTCCAAATCTGTCATTATATTTATACCTCTAGTTCCTATGGGAACATCTGGTAAATATTAATAATCAATGTATCAACCAAAGGGTAGGAAACTCTGCTGATTACATATTAAAACCCAATAAATATTTTTCATTTACATAAATGATGACTGGATTAATGTGCAAAATGATCAAAACGGGAGATTTCACTCTGTTCTATATAAGTTTTAAACCAGTGGCTTGGGACCACGTGACCTACACTGTGAGACAGCAAATTGGCCAGTGGGCCAGATGTGACCCCTAAGAGGTGGTTCATTTGTTCCTGTGATTTTACTAAGTGGGGTAGGAATGCTCAGATTCCCATGGACCTCCTCGCTGTCTGTCGTCCCACCCCACACCTTATCCACCTACTGAGTTCCTACCTGTGCTCTGTAGTCACTTGGTTTTGTGACACCCAGCTTCCCAAAGGCTGCCTCTGCAGATCAAGGGGAAAATCAGTTTTCCTCAGCGAGGCAAATTGTGCTGCACTCTGTTAATCCAACGAGGCCATCGTTATTTGGCTTTCAAACATTCATGATGGAACTAGTCACTACTGAGGCCTCCATAATGTCCCTACCTAAAAATGGAAATCATTCACTGTTTCCCCAGTCATGATAGCTGAGCCCTGAAGGAGGCCACCTGTGAGTTATGTGGGTGCCAGGTCCCAGAGTTGGCTCTGGGTGAGAAAACAGCTCCAACTGGTGCTCGCAGCCTCATGGAAGAGCAGAGAAGCCTAGAGAGGCTCTTCCTCACAGGCAGTGGCCCACGTCTCCCCTTCCAGTGCCACTGACTTAATTACAGGCATGCTTTGTGGACGGCAGCAAAGCGCCTCCCCAGGCTGCCTACTGCAGGTGCGAGGGACACGTGTTCTTACGTTATTTCTCTTCAAATAGCATCGGCTGCTTTTTTCTAAGTTAAATTGATTGCCAAAGTTGGTGAAGATTTAATTACTATGCTGGGCTATTATAAACTTGGCTATAATTATCCTACTTATAAGAACAATGCATTTTAAAATCTCCTCCTATGAATTCTCGTTGGCTATTCATGACAGTAAATTTTTAGGTTTGCAATTAATTCAAGCAGACACCTTCTGTATAATTTCCAGAAACAGATTGAAAAACAAAGTTGGCATCAAGTTTGGCAATGCTACAGAAAAACTAAAATTTCTACCCCATTATAGAACTTTAAATGTGTCCAACTCTAATCAAGGCCAAAGGAATTTTTGCCCGAAGTTATTGTACTTAATAGCATCGAATGTCTTGATTTCCTTAAAAGAGATTAAGTAATGAATATTAATGGGCTAAATCTTTTTATTTTAAATTGGGTTATATTATTTCTTCAAATTGATCTCCTAAATTTTTGGTTGAATAGAATTTGGACGTTTTAAAATCACTTGATACGTTTGTATGTCTTTCCATGAAAATGTATTAAGTCCATTTTAAAATTATTTGTGTAAATAAGACTATTCTTTTTCTGCATTTTTTCATAATAAAAATTAGGTCACAGAGATATTTTTGTCTTGCTTACAATGCCAGTTAAGACAACAGTCTTACAATATTGTGGACTGTGTTACCTACGCTGCACTTTACCTGCCCGTGCCTATCCCGTAACCGTCCATTTGCATTTCTCAATCCCGTCACCTTTCCCCTCATCCCTGCCACGCCTCTCCCAGGTGACAACCCTCAGCCTGACCTCTGTGTCATCAGTCTGTTTGTTTTCTTTGTTTATGTCGTTCTTGAGATCCCACATATAGACGAAATCACATGGTATTTGTCTTCCTCTGACTGATTTATTTCACTTAGCATAATAGCCTCTAGGTGCAAACCGTAATTGAAATCATTTTTTTAAAAAAGAAACATTAAAGGTTGTTCATTGGATACTTTTTTTTTAAGGAAAACAATGAACCGCACTAAAGGTTGTGACCCACGTCCGCATGCACCCAGAGGGAGTGGGTGCCACGAATGCCTGAGAGGGAGTCCGAGGCCCCAGACGCCGAGCTGCTGGCTGTGGCAGTGACACAGAGTGGGACTTGGCCCCGAGGACGGGGAGGCCGGATCACTCCTCCAGTCTCCTGAGGCCCACTGGAATGCCCACACTCTTAGTTAGCCATTGCATGTCTGGGCCTCCGGGAGCTGGTTAACTTTGGTTAAGTGCATCACGTAACCGAATCATTTCAGATATTCTGAGGTGCTTGGAGCACGGGAAAAAATAGTGTAACCACACAATAAACTAACATCACTGCTCCTGAGGTCTCTCAAGATTTGTTTACTATTTACTGTTAGGTCTCTCAGAATTTGTTTTCAGAAAATAACAACGCTAAAATAGAGATGACCAAATTCCTTTATGTAGGGAATATCCTGAAAA
>PVKM010045948.1:0-11787 GCA_004027735.1 Carollia perspicillata
TTGTGCAGGGCTCGAGGGGACCCAGGGTCCACAGGGCTCACCAGTGGTAGCGCCTCGCGCCTCTGCAGTGGCTCTAACACACGGTTCCCACACGACCCAACTTTCCCTGCAGTTGGGCTGGCTCCAGGGTGCGGAGGCCCCCTCGGGCTTGGCAGGACGCTCTGGCTGGAGCCTCTGCTGGTTCTCAGAGTAGGGGCATGGTCAAGTTGGACAACAGTGTACCCATGTTAAAGCAGCTGTGGTGAACATCTGGCTCTGATTATCTGGCTGGGAATGGCTGGGGGTGGGAGCTCCATGATTTATAGATTGCTCCTCTGGCTGTAAATCCCATCTGTAATTGTGACTTCTCTGTCCCTAATTGTTTGCAGAGAAGAGAGGAGCTCAATGGCTCACAATCCCTGGCAGGGCTGGAGGCTGCTTGGGTGGGGGGGGGGGGGGGGGGTAGGTTTGTTGCTAGGACACCGCCGTCTTTGTTTTGGTCCCTGCTCAGCAGTGTTTTTAAGGCCCTGTATACATTTCTCTGTATTGTTAATGTAATTTGTTCAGGCAGTGAACAGCCAAGTTCAGCCAAGGAATCTGATACTCATAACAGAAACACCAGAGGCCAGGTTTTTGTGGTCAAATTAGGGTTTTGAGGCCTAGGAAGAGAATGAAATGTTTGAGCTGGGCAAGGGGGACAGTCTCCCTTTTTCTCCCGTGCTGACGCTGGCCTGGGTTCAGCTGCCTTGCGGGAGCCTGGCTTGAGGGGCACAGAGTCCGCCACATTCAAGGCTGTTAGGTGGGGAGCCGGGCTGCCCTCCTCTGAGAGAAGGAATGCAGATTTTATTCAAAAAGGATGAAAGCAGGCTAACAAAGTGTACACACGTTGGGGCCCCTCTGCCCAGCCTTCCCTTCACCCTGGCTCCAGGCACCTTTATCCGCCCCCACTCCCACCCCCGAGTTACTTGACTGGTGCGGAAATAATAGTTGGGATCAGTTGAGGAGGTATGTGACTGTGCAAAATGCAATTTGCCCGTTTCCGTTGCCCGTGAAGTCCCGACAGCCCACTTGCCATCTGGGAACCTTGCGTCCTGCTGTGCTCGGAGTTTTTGGAAACTGGATTCCAGACAACGTTCAGTGAGTGGTTAGTGATGTTAAATTAACTCGGTTCATCCTACCCTCTTCATTTTGCCTCAGAAAATAAAACAAAACAAACATACCAACCCACATTTTCCGTGCTTTTTTTTTTTTTTTTGCTTCTAGAATGCCTGCATGTTGTGAAATTAATCAGAGCAACATTATGAACCCCCTCCTCCCTGTCTGCCTTGGAAGCATGCCTGGTGTGCAGGCATCGTCCTTCCATTGAACAGTTACTGAACACCTTCTGTGTTTACCAAGTAGAATATGACAGGGTCTTGGCCCCCAGGAACTAAAACTTTAGGGGAGTAAACAGGAGAAGCAGTACTTACAATACATGTGACAAGTGGCTAATAAAGCAGAGTAGGACATCACCTGGAATACCTGAGAAAGGAGAGAGTAGCTCTAGCCCAGAGGAGTGAGTGGAAGCCCCCTGGGGAGGGCAGACACCTTCCCAATGGCCCGTCGTCCCAGAGGTCTTCAGAGGCTAACCATCTTCAGTTCAGAAGGTGAGTTCCCAAGTGTGTGGAGCATGATGCAGACACCTCCTGCCCTAACCATGTCCAGACACTGATGTCTTCTACTTAGGACACACTAGTGCATTGTCGGCACTTCTACTCAGTAGTAAAGGTTCCTAAATGACTTGACCAGGGGAGCCCGTGAACTTCCTGTTCTTGATCATGACTGAGTCATGCACCCCTCCCCCCAGTGCCCCTCACTAGCATTAAATTTACACCAACCGGTTTATATTAAGACACGTGTTTTCACCCTGGCTGGTGTAGCTCAGTGGATTGAGTGCAGTCCTGTGAACCAAAGGATGGCAGTTCCATTCCCAGTCAGGGCACATGCCTGGGTTGCAGGCCAGTTCCCAGTGGCGGACACGTGAGAGGCAACCATACGTTGATATTTCTCTCCCTCTCTCCTTCCCTTCCCCTTTAAAGATAAATAAATAAAATTTTTTAAAAAGACACGTGTTTTCTTGCTGGTCTCCTCCATGAGATCATGAATCCCTTGGGATCCGAAACGGTGCTCTTCTCTCCCCATGGCTAGACGAGTACCTGAGAGTAACAATTTCATGTATGTGTCGTTTAGCCATTTTTTTGGTGGAAACATTCTAAAGTGCAACCTACGCTTTTCTAACTTCTTGAATAATGAAGTAAGCATCTTTTTTGTTTCATGTTGTTTTGTCGTTGATAACCAGGGTCAGCTGTTTGAACCCTGATTTGTGTAGGTGTGAAACAAAATGAATTTTCACCAGCTTTTATGATGCCATAAAACTATTAAATGTTCGAGTTGAAAGAACAAAAAACGTAAGCCAGCTAGTTGAGCTCCTTTTCCAGAGCAAGACAGTGAGCGGGAACCGACGGCCAGGTCTGACTTGCAGCTGGGTCTGTTTCCTCTCATCACATGCCCTCTGCCCATGCCGCCTTCGGCCCTGTCCGCTTCTTTAGTGATTGAAGCGAGGCTGCCTTGCTTCACCTGCAGGTGACCAGTGTGGTGCTGGGAGCTACTCCCCTTTCTCTTGAGCGAAGGTGATGAGCTAGCTGTGTGGCCTCTCTCTGGTTCAGTTTTTGCTGGCTCCCAGAGTTGGGAGTCTGTGCTACTTATCTAGGTATTAGACTTCTAACAGTTTCAAACATACATATTAAAGTCCAGAACTAGGAACTGTTTAGTTAAAATAGGCATTTGTTATACTGAAAAAATTGGTCGTGTGGTTCTTTTAGTGGAGTTCTTGCTCTTTACAGGAGGGGTCCCTGAACCTTTAACCAGGATAGACGGGCCGGCTTTAAGGTATTTGGTTATTGGATGGCCTGTCGTCTGCAGATGAAGCAGCAGCTGCCCCTCTGGCCCAAGGGAACGACATGAAGTAACAACTCGGAAGGCTGCTCTGTAATGCAGGGTCATGACGGTGACCTAGGATGGTCACAAAAGGCTCAATGTGTTCCCTGCTTTCAGGGAGATGCTAATTTAAAGAGCAATGAGATGGCAACATTTAAAGTCTGAAAGTACAGGTGTTGGTGATGCCTAACTTAGAATTCCTGCTTTGAGGAATGCTTTAGCAATACCTAGTAAAATTGAAGGTGGACATACCTTGTGACCCAGCAGATCTCCTACACGTGGCACAGGGGCCATGAATGAGAGTAGTCGCTGCATCACACGCACGGGCCTCAACTGCAGCAGCGTAGTCGCCACAGTGTGTTAATGGAAACAGACAAATCAATACAGACACATGGTAGAATGCAGTGAATTAATCCGATTCCTGTGTGTTAACATGAATAAATTCTGAAAGTCAGTGTGACTATAATTGGAAAAAGCAGGTTGCTATGGAATATCTAACATGTATCACCATTCATATGAGTGTTTAAAACTCTCGAGAAAATAGTTGTATTGTGGTCATACAGGAGGATGTTCTGGTACTTTAGGGTGTCACGATATCCACAAATTACTTTCAAATGGCTCACCAAAATAAAAGTGCGTGCGCGTGTGTGTGTGTGTGTGTGTGTGTGTGTGTGTACACATAGGTCAGGGGAGGTGAATATAAAGTAAATTTGGGACCATGATGATGGTAAGTGGTTGAAAGACAGATGGGTTTTCATTGTTCTTCTATAACTGTCCCATAAATTTGGAGTTTAAAAAAAATAAAAAATTGGAGAAAACACGTAGATTGAGCCTGTGATTTGTGGATATACATCTGTAATGAAAGTGTAGAGACACGCAGAGGCATGATAAACAGCACGTTTGGACAATAGTTACCCCTGGGGAGGGCGGGGAATTGGATGGCTGACATTAAGCTCTTCCACTGTGTCAGCAATACTTTCTTTCTTTGTTAAAGGAAATCAGGGGAGAGTTGACATCACTGTGGGAAAATGTTAAATTATTCAATATGAGTAATGGGTACATTAGTGTTTCCATTTATTTCCTCTACTTTTAAATATATAGTTTTATTTATGGAGTTTGTTCCATAAAACAATATTTTTGAAAACTACAGAAAAGTAGGTAAATGATTCAATTTCACTTTTAAATTAAAAGTTATTATTAGAAAGTGTTTCAGTGCCTAAAGAACTGTAGACCACCTCCTTCTGTACAATAGCCACAAGTCAGGCGCCCACCTAGGCGTCGTCTCACAGCATGCTGGGATTCCAGAGGTTCCCAGAGCAAGATGGGAGTGAACAGGACCATGGGGCAACCAGTCAGCTTTTGGCCTGGCCCCCATGAGGAGCAGCCATCCACCCAAGTCTTTGCCAAAGGGGCAGGGCACACTCAGGCCTCGTCCCAGCCTAGATCCAAGCCAGTCTGAGTGTGTGGAGTTTCTAGAGGAGTAAAGTCTGAAGTCTGGTGTCTGCGATGGTCTGGGCTACCTCTCTGCGCTGGGTTTGCACTGGATCCAGCTCTGGATTGGAGCCGGACAGGAGCAGGCAGGATGTCACACCTCAGCTAAAGGCGGGGCAAGCTTAGGTCCCAAAGATAGAACCAGACTGGAAGCCAGGAGAGCTAGGCAGAACCCAGCTGCACAAACACAATTATTTGTAGATCCATAATGGGACATAATATAACAAAAGAAGTGTGCATGCCCCCCCCAAAAAAACCCACTAAAACTATTCTCATTAACCATTTTAGTGATGGTGTGATGTTTTTCTGAGTCTGTATGTGTTGTGAAGGGAATAAATGATAACTATGTTATTGTCACTGAGAACAAGGATCTTCAGTGTGGGATACAGAAGATGCAGACAGAAGACCAAGGAGGCTAAGAAACAGTCTTGTCCTGTCCTAATCCTGAATGCTAATTGGAAGGACCAATAGAAACTCCTGATGTGTTGTACATATGTAGAAAGATAGTTTTTTCTAACTCCGTCTACTGAAAAGGCCTAGAAACAATAATCTCATGGCAGTGACCAACTCTGGTGCTCAGACTGTGCTCTCTTCATACCATTTCCCACTTAAAACAGGGCTCCCAAGAGGGATCGATGACTTACTGTACAGGACCAGCCTAGAGCAGACTGTTACGTAGGAAAGCATGGAGGCGATCCAAGCCCACGAGAGACTGGGTCTGCTCTTGGGACTCGGGTGGTAGGACCACGGGTCGGAACAACTCAAGAGACAACCTAAGAGGGGAAGGTGAAATCATTGGGCATCAATAACATCATGTTTATTTAAACCTTCAAGTGCATAATGGCTCTAAAAAACAAACCCAAACAAGCAATAACACTGGCTTCCTTGGGAGGGTAACAGGGAATTAAGTCACAATTTTAAACCTGGTAAAGAGAAGGATCGAACGTTTGTCCTGTCTGCGCTGTGTGCTCTCTGTCGCTGGGCCACCAAAGAGTTGGGAAAGGTTTCCTTTGCCGAAGTATCCCAGCTAATGAGGGAGAAATAGTCTTGTTTCCTCTCCCCCAAATAAAATAAAATAATGCTGAAGTTGAATTTGATCAGCCTCTAGACCTAATTATTGATTTGTAAGGAATACATAGTTCAGAGGAACATGTTAAATGACACCATAGGGATGCGAGTAGCAAAATCCAGACTAGAGAAACTGTATAGAACCAATAACTTGGTTTCTTCTACAGATAATACAGAGAGGGGGAAGGGAAGGACGGAAGTGAGAGACCCCCTGAAGATTAAAAGACTAGAAAAACAGAGAGAGAGAGAGAGAGAGAGAGATTGACCTATACGAGTGTCTGGGCCAGGACCACATTTGGAGCCTAACTGAAATAAATTGTAGGGGGGGAGTTAATTTATAATATAATCCGGAAAATAGATATAAAAGCTTAACTAGATATTTCATAATAGGGAATTGTTAAGTTACCAAGACAAGATAATCATTCCACAGAAATTTTTACAATTTCTATCTTCTAGAGACACCCACTGAAATAATTACCAGTGAAGCCATTGGGGATTTGCTTCACAGTGTAGTTTGGGGCTCAGAGACGATGGGGGATCGATGAACCGGTATCAGCCATGAACTAGCGATGGAACATGAGTGAGGGCCTAACCAGGTTCATTAGATTCTTCTCTCTACCTTAGTGTAGGTTTGAAAATTACCGAATTAAAAAGCTTTAAATATTTTATTTTTATTCACCTGGAAGAATCCAAGGTAGTTGTTGAAGTGCTTGCCGAAGAGCTGAGTATTTGAACAGCGCCCAGCGGGATCTGGGAGGGAGCAGAGAGCAGGGCCAGCAGGGGAAGGCCTGGTTAGTGGGGCGGCAGGAAAAGGGTCTCCAAGGAGCGGTGTGTGGGTGTGGGCTTCCCCAGTGAAACTGGGCTTCGGCGTGCTGAGAATGGGAAGGAAGGCCCGGAAGGAAGCAGAGCCCAGGGAAGGGTACACAGGGACCACTGGCAGTGAAATGTGGGAGACTGTGATTTAACACCACGCAGCACACACTTTTGAGGGTTTTACGAATATGAAGGCTTTTAGTCCTTAAAGCAGCCCCCTACGAGGGATGTGCTGGTGTAAGGCCTACTTGACACTTGGTGAAACTGAGGCACAGGTAAATTACTTGCCTGGGATTACCCGTAAGTAAGTAGCAAGGCTAGGTTTCGAACCTGGACAAAACTGCAGTCTGGGTTCTCAACCATTGCATTATGCTGCCCCTCCTGATGGCAGTGCCGCTTCCGTGTTTTGGTGGAAATGGAAGACTTGTAAAAGTTTCTCCTCCCACCTCCTCTATTCTAATACTTCCCACTGTCCTCACACCCGAGCTTGCTGTCTTCAGCTTCTCTTTCTCTCCCTTGCTCCATAATCGCCATCTGTTCCCCAGGTCCCATTGATTCTCCAGGACACAGCCTCCATCTGTGGACTTCAAGCCTGGTTCACTGCAGCAGTGCCCCCACCCCAGCTCTTCCCTTTTTGAAAACTTACTTTTTTAAAAAATAAAGATTTATTTGTTTTTACAGAAAGGGAGGGAGAAAGAGAAGGAGAGAAACATCCATGTGTGCTGTCTCTCATGTGTCCCCCACTGGGGACCTGGCCTGCAACCCAGGCATGTGCCCTGACTGGGAATTGAACCAGCAACACTTTGGTTTGCAGACTGGCGCTCAATCCCCTGAGCCATACCAGCCAGGGCCCCTTTTTAAAAACTTTCTAATGTACTACTTTCTCCTGCTTACAAACCTCGAAGTATCTGTATTGACCATACAATGAACCCAGGGTCTTACTTCTTAGTCAGTGAATACAACGGTTAGGGATATGGCCACCCTGGGTTTAAATGCCACCTTTATAGCTTTTATTTTTAACCCTGAACCTAACACGTGGTATTCTCACTACAAAATGGGAGCGTCACGATGGTCAAATGTGGGTGGGTGGGCAACGAATAAACATGCCTTAGGTGCCTAAGACAAGACAAGCTCATGGACCCCAGAGTGAGTTAGTACATAATATTCACTCCAAAGCTGTTTTGCTGCTTTTCCGGAATCTTCCTTCTAAGAGCTCTGTATAAAAACTCATCTACTGAGCATCTTTGCATTTCTCAAATTGTATACACTCAGCTTTAGGGACACTTTGCCTCTTAGTCCTTATTTCTGCCATTTCGACAGGAACCACTGATGTGTGCCACACCTTTGAATACCTGTGTGACGTATTTCCCATCTTCATTATAAGCACTTGGGGTTCCTGGAATGTCTCTTTTCTTTCTTTTTTTTTAATGAATATGAATACACTGTTGCTTTTTTCCCCAACTATAAAATGCTCTTATTTATTTTAGTTTAATTTAACTTAATTTTTTATTGTCGTTCAAGTACAGATGTCTCCATTTGGAATGTCTTTATTGAGAAATTTCTCAGTAAATATTTTATTGGCTTCAAGTCCGTCATAAACAGTATGGTGGCATTTGGTTACTTGTTTTTCATTCAACAGATAATCACTGAGCAGTTCCTAGCCATCTGTCAATGTCTCGGGGATTGAGATATAGAAAAGGACAGGGACCCCGTCCTGGAGGGGCTGCATTTCAAGTGAGGGAGACAGTGTCCAGCTACAGCTAAGGACATGGTGCCAGGGAAGCCTGGCTCCTAGGGGTGCCTTGAAGGAAGAGGGGGAGACAGGTTGGGCGCCCCAAGGTGGGCTACTTGACCCGGGGTTCTCAAAGAGTTGAGAATCATTTGAAGTTAGTCAGGGGCAGCAAGGAAGGATGTTGAAATATTGGCTGCCCCGGTAACAGGGGAGGAGGAGGGGAGGGAGGGAGAGATGTGAACACGCACGTGTATGTTTACATGTGGCTGTGCATTCTCAAAGGGAGGTGGGAGCCCTGGCCGCTTGGCTCAGTTGCTTGGAGCGTCATCCTGTGCCCTGAAGGGTTGCAGTTTTGATTCCCAGTCAGAGCTCGTGCCCAGGTTGCGGGTTCTGATCGCCGGTTGGGGTAGCTGGTCGACGTTCGATGTTTCTCTCTCTTCTCCCTTCCTTCCCCTCTCTCTAAAATCAGTGGAAACATGTCCTCAGGTGAGAATAATTTTTTTTTAAGAAGATGGGAAAGATTCACACCAGACTGGGGAAAGCAGTATGGGGGGATATTTCCTTGTGTTAATTGAACTACTAGAAAAGAGAGAAAAGGGGAGAGAAGTATGTTTGTTAAAGGCAACTTGGAGATTGGGGGAAGAAACTTTCTTTTAGGGCACGTAATCATCCTGTCACCCAAAGATAACTGTTTCAACACATTGGTCCGTTTTTTCCCAGACCTTATTTCAGGCGTGTAAATTATGTACTTGTTTCTCTTTTCACACGTGAGTATCTTCCTATTGAGGTATAATTTGGTGTCTTGCTTTTTCACATGATATTCTATCATAGTGTTCTCTGTAAATGACATATTAACTCATCCCTTATTCATAGAAACTTGGATTTTTCTGATACTTTACTCCATAAATAATAGTACATATCTTTCATGTATGAAGCTTTCTCTGAGTTTAGGATTATTACCCTAGAGTAGATTCACAGACACAGGCTCATTGAGTGAAAGGTGAGGACCATTTAAAACTGTTCATCAAATCGCTGAATTTTCCAGCTTTGGACTAAACCAGTTTATAACCAGGGCTACCGTAGAGGACCCATTCCTCCTGTACCCCTCATGGCACTCTTTTTTTCTGTGGGACAGAAACGATAGAAGTATAAGTCCTTAAAAAAAAGTAATGGTCCTGGCTGGTGTGACTCAGTAGATTGAGCACTGGACTGCAAACTAAAGGGTCACGGTTCGATTCCCAGTCAGGGCACACGCCTGGGCTGCAGGCCAGGTCCCCAGTAGGGAGCACTCGAGAGGCAACCGCACAATAATGTTTCTCTCCCTCTCTTTCTCCCTCCCTTCCCTTCTGTAAAAATAAATAAATAAAATCTTTAAAAATAAACAACAGCTTGAAGTCATCACCTTTTTCCAGACCGTACACAGGATTCAGTCAGCTTGATTGTGTTGCTAGTGGAAAAGTCTGAGGGTGTGGGTGGATCGCCTTTTAATTGCTGCTAGTTTGTCCTAAAGGAATAAACATTGTTCCTTTTGTCATAGACTTTGCACAGCTTAGTCCCCTTCTTGAATCTCTGTTCCCTCAGGATTAATGCCCTGTTTAGAGGGTAAGAACATACGCATGTTCCAAGAAGCACCATAGGTTACTTGAAAATCCTTTGAATCATCTTCAGGAATCTTGGGGATGGACAAGGTTGCTAAGCCGACCAGAAGGAGCAGCTCCTGCCGCCAGCTGGACTGGTCACCTGCCTGTGGGAAATGGGGCCTGTTAGGGTGCCCTGGGCCGCGGGGCTGCAGCCCGCTCCAGCCACACAAGTGCTGCTGTCAGTGCTTCCTCCCAGCAGCCTCGCTTGCGTTTCCCCTTTGAGTTGGAACTGTGCTTTTGCATTCCCACACTGCTCTTGGAGACCTTCACATCTGAGAATAATTCACCGTTGGCTAAGATCACAGGGCTATCTGGTCCAACAATTTGTTGTCTGGCCTCTGCCTGGACACCTGCAGTGATGAGGGCAGCCCAGAGCAAAGGGAATTCCTGCTTGTTGGTGTGACAGCCTTTCACTCTGCAGAAGACGGCCGTCCTGTGCTGTCTTCTCTTCACACTGCGCAGCGCCGGGTGGCGTAGTTCTGAATGTCCTCAGCCTGCTGCTCCACTCTGGATTGCCTGGAAGGGTGTTTTCAAGACCAGAACAGCACTTTGAGGTGTTGTGGGAGAGGTGGGCTCTTGAAGCAGCTTCTTTTTCAGGCACTTACAGGGCAAAATTGACTCCCCCAAAGATACCATCACTTGTGTGGCTGTCAGTTTGGCCCTGTCCACCCCCATCCCCCACCTCTCCGTGCCCATGCTCACCCTGAGTGGTGGGATGTCTTTGGATGCAGGACTTCTCTGTTATCTTTCGTCTTTACGGGTGTATCTCAGTTTTTTTGAAGTACTATAGGGGTTATACATGCAGACCCTAGGTTCAGGGTAGGTTCATATCCTACTCTGGGCTCCTCAGATAACTTCTTAGTGCCTCAGTTCTCTCTTCTGTAAAATGGGACTGTAACAGCCCCCACCACAGGTGGTGGCTGTGAGGATTGAGTCAATGTTAGTCAAGCAGTTAGAACGGTGCCTGGTGATGTGAGACATGGCGTGTTGACCCTTATCTGGTCTTGTGGCCCTTTTGAGGTTCTTTGGGGTCTTCATTGTGTTTCCCCCAGGTCCGACCAGGGAGGCTCCCAGATCAACAGCCAACACGGCAGACGGGTTTAGGCTGAGCAGCTCAAGGCTGGAGAGCTAAGGCTTCGGGGCCATTTGTTCTGGCTTTCGGTCTTCTACTTTGAGGCTTTATTTTGTAGGGAGTTTCGTGTTTTCGTTTTTTCACTTGACATGTGTTTGGTTTTGTAATTATTGTTTTAAATCTCTCTCAGACCTTTGTGATTCTCAGCTTGACCAAATGATCTGAGTAGATCTTCCACATACTTCTCTTTCCTTTCTCTTTGACCAGATCCTCTCCTCGGAGTTTCTACCCCCACACTTACTTGTCATTCAGCAAACACTTGTTCTGCGCCGGGGGCCACAGCGGCAATGTGGGTGCCCCGGTGACGCTGCCTACGGGGTGAAGTCTGTGTCGCACCCCCCAGTCTGAACGTCCCCCGTGGGGCTGCAGTGACCCTTTTCAAGAAGGACTCGAATTTGCTCAGGCCTGTTCAGCACGTGGGCATTTAACCCACGTGAGATCATAACGGCAATCTTTTCGTCTTTCCTTCCACTGTTTTCTCTTCTACTCATTAAGGAACATCTCCGATATTATTTTTTTCTTCCCATAGTATACTCGGAAAAATTAAGGCCTCCAAAAATATAAATATTGATGTTCTTCACCCATCTGGTTGTCATCAAAAGAGTTACTGTTATCCATCCAGTGTGTTAATTCTTGGACAAACGCATCATTACTTTAACTTGATTAGAGATCACGGCTACGGGCACTGCAAGGAGTGGGCTGCACTTAGAACTTGGCAGGTAAATTGAGGAGAACAAAGCGGATTCTGTATTGTTCTTTCCTGGCCTGGAGGGTCAGCACATGGTTTCCTTGCTCACTCTCTAAAAGTATATTCAGAGAATTCTTTTATCTACCATAAAGTTCACTTTTTGTGCAATACAGTTCTGTGGGTTTGGGCAAATAGAACCCACTGCAGACATGATATAGGAAAAGTCGATCACTGCCCCCCGCCCCCCCCGCCCGTGCCCCTGGAGTTT
>PVKM010045949.1:0-11833 GCA_004027735.1 Carollia perspicillata
TTATATCATAACCATATTTGGAATATATATAACTAATTTAAAATATTTATATTTATATTCATGTGGGGGAAAGTATGCAACAGAAAGTCAAACTAGTACTATCCTGGTTTTACAAGTTTTTACACACAAAACTACTTGAGTTTTGACACGTGGGCTCCTTTGAGTTTTATGTGTAAAGACATATCGTTCACAAAGCCCTTTCAAATTTCCTGTTTGGGATACACCTAGCCACGGATGCGTGAAGCTCAGGTCCTGAATTTATCACTGCATACAGTGCTGTTTTTTGTTTCTAGCAGCAAAAATCTGGATGGAACCCAACTGCCCATTAAGAGAAGAAAAGCTGAATGCATTATGACATTATGAGCTGGCCATTATGTGGAACTGTATAGGAATCAACAAGAATGATTTAAAATTGACCTGGAGAAATCTCCTTGTTATTGTAAGTTTTTTAAAAAAGAGACTTCAGGGTAATGAGCATGGTATTATCCTTTTATTTTTTTAAAAAAGCAATTAAACTTCTGTGATATATATAATACATGTGAGATATAAATGTCATATAGATATATATGAGATATGTTTAGTTCTCTACATTTCCCCTAATTGATTATGACAATAAGCACAACCTCAAAGGGAGAATAGCACCAGGCTCACTGACTGAAGTCACCCTAATTGTAGTAGGTGTGTGTGTGTGTGTGCCCATGGGGGGAGAGAGAGAGAAAGAGAGAATGTGGAAAAAAGCACCCAAATGTGTTAACACTGGATACCTTTGTGAGGGAAAGTTGAAAGAAACTGATGATCAGATTAATAATTTTTCTTTCTATGCTTCTGGATTCATTGATTTATAATAAAGAACATACATTACTTTTATCATAAAAATTCAGTGTCACAAAATGTAAGTTAGCTAGTGAAAGAAAGCTTAAAAGTGGAACCGTTTCATCAATCTACTGTATGTTTATGTCTCAGTTGGCAATTTTATTTATGCCCTAAGACCAGCTACCGGCTGAGCACTTGCATGAATTGTTCACGTGCTTTGTGGGTTGTCGATGTCCAAGTCACATGGTGTGTGCATAGGCTAACTAATTGCTGGGCTTTATTTTTTTAAAGATTTTATTTATTTATTTCTAGAGAGAGGGGAAGCTGGGGAGAAAGAGAGAGAGAAACATCAGTGTGCGGTTGTCGTTGCCTCTCATGTGCCCCATGCTAAGGACCCGGCCTGCAACCCAGGCATGTGCCCTGACTGGGAATCGAACCGGCAACCCTTTGGTTTGCAGACCAGTGCTGAATGCACTGAGCCACACCAGTCAGGGCTGGGCTTTATATTTTTCATGACTCATGCTCCCTCATTTCTTTATGGAGACTGGACTCCATACAATGGAACTTAAGTTACCAGCGTCTCTCTCTCACAAGAGCTTAAGCTCACAGAAAAACTCACAGACTTTTTTTTTTTTTTGAGGCAAAAGACTTTTAAGGTTTAATATTTCAGCAGGCATTTCCCCATGGCTCAACCCCAAGGCAAAATGGGAACCAACAAATGTGTTGCCTAGCTAGTTCTGACGAGGTTGCTGTGTGCCACTCTTAGGCACAGTTTCAAAGGGAGAATAGCACCAGACTTGTTTACTAAAACCCCCTTTCTAATCATAATAAAAGTGTGTGTGTGTGTGTGTGTGTGTGCGTGTGTGTGTGCATGCACACGTGTATAAAATCAGAAAGGACTTCTCAGGTTGCAAGTGTATGTCCTGCTAGCCAACAGCCAAGCTAAGTCTGGGGAAACTATGTGACCAGCTTCTTCTAGAAGGACAGGAAGCACACGAAAAGGTGATGAAATAAGGTCAAGGAACGGCCAACTTGCTATTCTGGGGGGAAGCTCTTGGGGCTTTCAGCTGCTAGGGAAGTGTGTCTGTGGTTCTGTGTGCGCATCTAGAGTACTTCCTGATGTCTCAGTGGTTTTAAACACCTGGACCTAACACTAGAATTCCATTAGTGTTTGATCAATTACATCTGTGCCTTAGGATTGGGTTTTGATTTACAAAACATAAAATACATTAACACGAGATCCTGAAACTCAGAATCTTACCTAGGAGCCTAAAAACCAACAGTCAAGGAAGGCTCTGAACACTCGCTGGGGAACTTCACCCTCTAAAATGAGATGAATTGCAATTCTTCTAAAGAGTGAATCCTGCCCTTTGTATATGCAGACCCCTTATCGAGTAGCCTGACCCTTTAGCAAGATGGAACATGGGTTGTCCTTAATTAGCAGGACAGTCGGCAGCTCTGTGGCTCTTTTGGTGTTTTGCCCATCTGCCACAAGAAACTGTTGGAGGCGACCCCTCTCTCTCTCAAACTGTTGTACTTGGGCTCCCATGAAATGTATTCATTGGAACAAGCAGAGTCCTTTGGTCCCTGGCTTTCAGGTCACTGATCGTGGAAATGCTATGAAAAAAACGGTCACTTGGCCACTTACTTAGATATCTGATTATTATTTATAATAGAAATATGTAAAGAGTTATGAAACTGACTTGACTTCTTTTCCTCCAGGGGTGAGCAAAAACGTGGAGGGGTAAAAAAATATTTTCCTTGCAAAGTCTATGCTGATCTATTATACCATCCTCATTCACATTTTAATCTGTAGAGAAAGTGTCCTAAATGTAATAGCTAAATCTGTGAAAAAGGAGTACGGAGGGGGGAGAACATGGCTATTAACAATAATAATAACTATTTATTGAGCGCTGGCTATGGTGTGCCAGACACCCAAAACCTTTTTGGGATTATCTCACTAAATCTTTCCTACAAATACTGTAATTACGCTTACATTACAGGTGGTTAAATTGAAGCTGAAAAACTGAGCGGAGTGGCTGGTCAAGGCTCCCCATGGTACTGACACTTTGGATTGGAAATATTCATTGTGGGGGACTGCCCTGTGCACTTTGGGTGTTTAACAGCACCCCTGGCTTCCACCCTCTAGATGCCCAAGCAGCTTCCACCCGAGTACTGAAAACCAAAAATGTCTCCAGAGGTTTTCCCCCGAGGGACAAATCTGCTCCCCACTGAGAATCACTGCATCGAAAGCCCGTGCTCAGGAAAATGTAACTGCAGAAGGAAAAGAGAGTCTATTTGTTACATCACGTGTACCCTGAACTGAACCTCCCTTCCACAGTGGCTGGCACATACACGACACTCAATAAAAGCCCATTTCTTGGGGGAATTGTTTGACTTCCCAATTACAGAGAGGTACAAGGGCTAACCAAATAACAAACAAGAGGACTGGAGGGCTTTAATGACAAAAATTGGTTTGTTGCCATTCTCATTAGAGAAGACTGAAATAGTGTACTTGGGAAGTAACCCAGAAACCTCCTGGCTGCCCATCTGAGTAACACTGTGGTGTCTGATTCCTGATTCCATTGGGTGTTGTGCCTTAGTAACGAACGTAAAAGCCAGGGAGCTAGACGGCCAAGGAGTGCTCCGGTCAATTTCAGATGGCAACTTTCTTCGAAAATACCAGCCAAGCATAATCGGTGTTGGGCTTCCTCCTACTCTTATACTATGAAATGACCACCATTTCTTTCATACCACCATTGTCCATTTATTAGCAATAACAGAGGAAATACCAATAGCACCAATTAAAAATGAATCCACATGACGTGTTTTATCCTTACAGCTGTAATAACTAGTAACTAACATGGATTGGAAAGCACTTTGCAAAGGTAGAAAGTGCTAAAGTGCTGTACAGATACATTATAATTATCATCATTCATCAGTTAGCCCGATTCTCCTAGTATTCAAAAGGCACGTAAGGTCAGATACATGGGTTTCAGTGGGGCAAAATGATCACAACCTACAATGTGGCAATGGTTCAGATGCGTTGGCAACAAGTTTTACCCCATGCAATCCTGCAGAGCTGAAGTTACACACCCTTCAAAATGTGGGAGAATGACGCTCTAATAGACAAAACAGATTGTTTTGAGATTTACTGCCTTTGTTTTGAAACAGACTCCTACCTCTTTTATGTTAACTTTTAAAATATAATCACTCAAACTTCTAAATTGTACATTTTAACAAAATTAAAATTTCTTGTTTAAGGTGACAGTAAATTTTATTGTTCTCTGTGAGCCGATATTCCAGACGGCATTAGAATTTCAAAGCATTCTGCAACTCGAAAGAGGTCAGATTGGTAAATTTTGTGCTTGCGCCCTCGGGGAATATCCTCCGTAGTCATTCCAGAATTGTTACTAGGAAAAAACAGCTTTATCTGTTCCCTTGCCAGCAGAAGTCTTGGCAAGAGACAGCTCTTGGCTGACCATAAATAAAATTCCTTGAATCACCAGTATCTTGATTTGAGAAATAAATTTTACTGTGTCTTACATACACAAAAGCTGATTAACAATACTTTAAAAAAAAAACAACACTACTCCACTTTTTCACAGGTGTACCAAAGAAAATATAATGGAATTACATTCAACGATAAAGCTTAAAGTTCACTCTAGGTAATAGTTGCATTAACATTCACATACACAAGCACGGAGTAAGTATATTCGGGAGTCTTATAATAGCATACAGCATACATATGGGAGATTGGTCTTGGGTAACATCGTATGTGTTAGCAAGAGTAGCAAGGCAGAGTGTCATAGAAAAGGTAAACGAAACCAGAGCGAAGGTGTAAGCTAGCACACCAAGACAAGTCACAGAATTAGAGGATCGCAAAGTCTGCTCACTGTGTGTATGAGACAACAATCTTTTTCTTCGATTTCTGGGGCTTGATCGTGTTGGCTAGAGAAGGCTGTGTATACAAAGTGCACGTAATTATTTCTTAGAAAAGAGAGAGAGAGAGAAAGGTCCTTTTACTTAGTAATTAATACATGCAAGAGGCAGCCCCAGAGTGACCTGAAAGAGTAAAGCTGCGACTGGCGGGTGGCCGGCGTGACACGGGTGTCACAGCCAGTTCTCTCACAGCACCTCTGCAGCCGCGGCGACCACGGAAATGGCTGTGGACTGAACTCGCGTTCGAGGAGAGTTTAGGGGAGCTGTCTGCATCACAGTTCTCCTTAGAGATTTATAGGTATAGATTTTCTCTTTCTTACATAAATCTATCGAACGACAAACAGCTTAAAGTGAGGTGTTGGGGTTTTCTTCTTTTTCTTTTGCTTTTGCATATGTGTCGTCGGAAAAGGATCTGGCCTTTTCATAAACAGTGTGTGCAAAAGAATCTTTAATAAAGTGAGCGCAAGGACACGTACAGGAAACACATCAGATCTGCTTCTGTCGCCCTGGCTGGGCCCCTGGCCGAGCGCTGAACTACCGGCCTGTAGGTACCGCCTGTAGGGACTGCTAAAGCCTTGTCCGTGCGGGCGGATTCGTCCGGTTGAGGGTGGCCCAGACCTCTTGAGTTGTAAGATTGGGAAAGTCTGGTCCCTGTTAAGTTTCACAGTTCCCCTCCAGACTGGTAGGTAACTCCCTCTGTTCGTTTGCCTCTGCTTCCCAGCCCTCCCGGCACCGCCTAGTCTAATCTGGCCCCTCCCAGCCAAGGTCTGGCACTTGCCCACCCCCGGTGGCCACACATACCTAGTGGCCACAGATACCCAAGCTGCTCAATCTCAAAATCTTTCAGCCTGCCCTGCAAGTGTCATCAAGACAGGATCCCCGGAGCACAGGGCAGAGAGTCCAACCTCTCACTGGCGGGGCTGGGAAGCCTCTCCTTTGCGGCGCAGGAGAAAGGAAACTTGGGTCTGCTTTTTAGGTTCTGAAAACAAGCCAGAGCGGAGAGAGAGAGAGTTAACACCAGACTTAGTAAAGCTTTTAAGACAAAACCCGCTAAACGTGATCTAAACAGACACAGGGCACTTGCTGCAGATTTCTGAGGTCTCTAAGACAGGGCTCATGTGGAGGGGAGAACGGAGCGGGTAGGGAGTCGCTACAAGGGAGAGAGTTGCCTTTAATTACAAAAACTGGCTAAGTGGCTTGTTTCCCATCACGTGACCTCACTGGTCACTGTTGTCAGTCGTGCTGTTCCCTTTCTCTTTTTTCTCCTGGGTCTTGTTACCCTTCTTCTTTTTCTTCTTTTTCTTGGTCTCCTCCTTTTTGCCGAAGGTTATGAAGTCACTTTTGTCAATCTGGCTGTTAGTGGCCTCCTGCCGGATGGAGATGATTGCAGGAGATCCTGGGATAATGAATTTGTCTGGCAACTCACCGGGACCAGGTTGTTTGGGGTTGCCTGGTCCATACTTAAAGGTCCAGCTGTTGCTGTTGACACCAGCACCGACTGGAGGGGACACCTCTCCTGCCTCTGGTTCTGAAAGACAGAACACCACAAGTCAGTAACAGAGCCAACACACACCTCGCGTGTCATGTTAGTGGGTAGAATGTAGGAAAACCTACACGGACGCACCTGGCTTCCATGGTGAAGGAAAAACAAAACCAAAAAAACCCTGAGGTCTTAGGAGCTACTGTTCACAGGGCATTCCTGGGGGCAATGAGTGCTGTTAACCTTTTTTTAACCTTCTACTGTGAGAGATACCCTGGGGCATTGCTTGGTTTAACCACACACTGAAATACCTGAATCTCGCCTGACATCGGGTACTACAGACTGTTCCTCAGGCCAGTCTAGGGACCTCCGGGGTCTTCTATCAGAGGTTTCAATCATGTTGGTAACCTAAAAGGCAGCTGACCTATCGCATTCTGCGTCAACTGCCAGGGGACATCAGAACTCTTGTCTGCGGTTGTACTCAGAATATTTGAATTATCTTCAGGTAATGGAGACAAGAAACCTAAACTAGAGATACATGGTGCATTTTGAGATATTTAAAAAAAGCAGAACGTTACTTTTAGCATATGAATTTGAGAAATTACTTTGGCTACAAATGTATTTTGATATCTGCTCTGTCCAAAACAAAACCAAATCTAGTTCAATTAATTACAGTTCACCCTTGAACAAATAGGGGTTTAAAGTCACCGATCACCCAAACATCCAAGTCAAAAATCCATGCATAACTTCTGACTCCCCAAACACTTAACTGCTAATGGCCTACTGTTGACCAGAAGCCTTACGAATATAACATAAATAGTCGATTACCATGTATTTTGTATATTAAATGTGTTATATAATGTATTCTTACAATGAAGCCAGAGAAAAGAAAATGCTATTAAGAAAACCATAAGGAAGAAAAAATACATTTACAGTACCGTGTGCATTTATTGAAAAACATCCGCGTGCAAGTGGACTCGTGCAGTTCAAACACATGTTATTAAACGGTCAACCGCATTTGATCCCGATTCTTGTATAATAACCTCGAGGGGCGGTGGGGTGAAGGGAAGACGAGAAGGGAAGACGTGTGGGTACAGAGGGACACGACAGAGCATGAGAGAATGGAATCTCCGGCGGTAAGTCAGGCCTGTTTGGATAGCGCTCTGGGAGCCAACCTGACTCGCCAAACCCAGGCTCCACCCCCAACGCGCTTATTTGGGACTTACACTCAAGCAATTATAAACCAATTCGGTGACTGCAATAACTAAGTCATATGTAAAGTACTATGGAACTCCAGAGGAGACGGTTATTCATTATGCCTGAAAAAGTCAAAGGACATTCCAGAGGAGAGGAGGAATTTACACTTGGGGACATGACTACACATCCGCAAGGGTTCTCGATGCAAGACTCTCCTGAGGGTCTAGTTGGAAGACACCATAAATACACCAATGACTTCTAAAGAGTAGGAGTCAGAGCTGGAGAGGGAGAGTAGTGGCCTGTCTGGGCAAAGTAATCCCAGTGGCCATGACATTGGAGCCTTTGACACCACAGTGGTGTTCATGCATCTGACACTGCTCCTTTGCTGGAGTCACCAAAAGTCCGCCAGACAAACCATTTACGCCGGACTGCAGTTGGGCTCACTGATTACATTATTTCCAAACCCGGTGGTCGCATCTCAGCGTTCACCTTGCGGGATCTCCCCACAGCATCTGTCACCCCCTTCTCGAAACATTCGTGTTTGTGAGCTCCTTGTCCACTCATTCTCCGGAGCTTTCCCTCTGGCTGTTCTTTCTCAGTTTCCTGGCTGGATCTCTTCCTTCACCCCTGGGTTAGCGCTTCCTTGGGTTTGGTTCTAGAACTTCTCTTCGTTCTCTTTACTTTCTCATTTTTGGATCTCAGCTGCATCCGTGGGCATGCGCACTATCTGAATATGCTGATGAGACAGAAACTGACATTTAAAGCCCCTGTCTCTCTGTGTCCAACTGCCTATCTGGTGTCTCCTCTTGGGGGCTCATGGGCATCTGAAGCTGAAGCAGTCTGAAATCCAACCTATGATTGACTCCTCTACTTCTTTCTAAATCTCCGCACTCTCAATAAATGGCCCTCTGCTCACCCCAGGGCTCACGCCAGGAACTTCGGAGCTATTCTTCATTTTCCCCTAGGCTTCATTCTTCATTTATAACAGATCGAGGCCTGTCATTTCTGCCTCCTAAACATACCCTGACTTTGTCCTCTTCTCCTCATTTTCACTGCTACTACGTTTTCTCAGGTGCATTACAGCAGCCTCCTCCTTGTTCAAGTGGCTTCTCCTTCTGCCTCTCCCTTAACACTCCATCTTTATTCCTCCAAATCTCCCTCCATTTTCAAAACACTGAAGTATAACATAATACAGTAAAATCCTTTAAAAAACAGAAATCAGATTATGTCACTCCCCTATTTGAAATGATTCCGAGACCTTATACTGCCTGGAGGGAAAAAAACATCAAACTCCTTACCATGGTATATCAGGCCCTTCGATAATCAAATATTTTTTATTCTCCAGTTACACCGACAAGTCTCCCTCCCAGCACCACCCTCCAACCGCAGAGGCTTTCTTTCAGTTCCTCGACCAACCCATGGGATTGCTTTTGCCTCGAGATCTGCACACACAGGGTTTCTCTTTGCCCAGAATGATCTCCCCTCCATTCTTGGCATGAGCCCTCCTTCTTCAAATCCATGCTTAAAATGCAGCCTCCTTGGAGAGGGGCTCCATGAGCATCCTCGCCAAGCAGCACCCCCTTCACCTCCGACTCTACACTGTAAGGTCCACGGAGGCGGAAAACGCATCTGATGCATTCACCCCTGTATTAACAGTATCAAGCACAAGTCCTGGCTCACTACAGGTGTTTAACAAGTACTTGCTGGACAAACGAATGAAGGGCCTAATGTGAGAAGTGGCAACAGTGCTCATTCTTTAGTGGCTCCAACAGCCTTCCGCTGATGGCACTTTCGGAATCCCTAAAGACAATGCGTAAAGACAATGCAAAGTGCTAAGCCTGACTCAGGCACAGTGTGAAAGATCAATAAATGGGATCTCTGATATACATGAGTGGGCAAAAGTGGGTTAATACTAATAATAAGCAATGCAATAATTAATAAACAATAAGACAAGCATAAACTGCTCCACGTACTCACCACTGTAAACCTACTTTTGCCCACCCCATATGTGGTGCAGGCTCTCGGTGCAGGGCAAGGATGTTGCAAATGCAGCCCAAGTACCAGCAGGCAGTGGGAAAGGGAGTAAGAAACCGTGCTCTCTCCCCTAAGCCCCTTCCCTGCACCAGGCTTCCCCGGCCAGAGCTGACTGACACAAAAGTTCTTTGCACAGAAGGCAATGGATATTTTTCTCTGAGGTAGCTTTCTTTGATTCGTGTAAGACAATCAGATCTGCAAGTGAGCTCAGCCGGAATCTGCCTGTTTACCTTTCAGACAAGGGCCCTGACCCTGAAAGACTCAGGCCAAAGTGGTAAATGGATTTAAAAGCCTCTGATTTGGTGTCTAGGGGAATCGGGTTTCAACGCCACTCCTCAGTCCCTTAGTGGCTCTCAAGGGAGCCCAGGATGGAAATTTTTTTTTGCAGCCACAGCTGGGACTCTGCATGAGGCCTTTCCACTGCCATCTGGAGACGCAGAGCTCAGAGACATCTTCATCTCACAGAATGGAGGAACATTAATGGTCGTGCCTCATGGTCCCCTCATAGCAGGATCGCTGAGAGTTAATGAGCTTCTTTTACCTGTCATTTGCTGGGAGCCTGGGTTGGGTCTGACTCAGCCTAAAATAAACTCCAAGAAGCAGCGAGACAGCCATTCAGGTGCATCCTCCTCACATTCAGCTCCTGCAGAGCAGAACGAGGTCTGCTTTCTCTGTCTCTCACAGGCAGTCGTGCCTAACCTGTTCTGGCTGAAGTGTAAGCAAACACTTCTAGGGGTCGTTCAAGTGAAATAATAGCTTGAGGATCTCATGGACAATATGTACTGACCTCCTAGTCCGGGTCCCTTTTGGCCCAGAGCACTGAAACCCTTGGCCAGCTTTGCCTACAAAATGCTGTGACTTTGAGGCAGAATCAAGGAGATCCTCCCCTCGGAAGAAGATGAAAAAGAAAGACATGCCTTTCATGCCCCTAACCCCTGCTCAGGGCCAGTCCCAGCAAACCGTCAATCACGGTAATGTTTTCTCCTTCAATACCACTTCCCTTCCCCCTCCTGGGACCTCCCACAAGTCCCCGCCCCTCTGCTCCCCGGAACCACCTCAGGGGCAGACAAAGACCAGACTGAAACGCAGCCGAGGCCCAAATGAATCAACCAATCAGAGCCTGGAAAGGATTTCAGACGTACATCAAGCCTGTGGAGGTCTGCATCCCTGACCTTCAGATTAAAACCCAATAGGATTTGAAAATGTTAATAAAATATGATCACCGCAGTACATGGTTTTGCTGTTTTTTAAAAAATTTCTCCACAACGGGTAGGGATACATTTAAAAATCAAAACAACCTACATTGAGGGGGAAACAGCACACAGAGCTGCGACTTTCAAGCTGCTCCTGGAGGTAGCTGACCCCTCGCTGAGCCCTATAATCCAGCTCAGGCGCTTCCCTCAGGTGCCGCCAGGGTCTTCTTGGCAACAGGCCTCACTTTCCTCTTTCCTGCCAAACCAGCTCTGGCTGAGGTTCAGCCTCCCTGACTGGGAATGACTGGGCTGGAGGCTTTGCCAATGCCAATGCCAATGCCAATGCCAATGCCAATGCCCAGGCAGGTCCTGAAGATGGTGAAACAAATGCCAGACTTGTAAACTCACCCCTAACCCCTATTCTGAACTGCCCTGGACAGTCAGGTAAGGCCAGAGAGGTTTATCTGATGGGCACGGACTTCCCCTGACTGAACAGCGTCTGGCTGAGCATGTTTTTTTTTTTTTTTTTTTTTTCAGGAAAGCTCTGAGGGGGGAGGGCATGGGCTGGAGAATTACGGACAGTGCTTAACTCTCTTTCCTCTCTTCATCTTGCGTCACTCTTCTGAACTTGAGGGCCTGCCCTGGCTCTGTCACTTGACAGGGCATCGTCCTGAGCAACGTCTGTATCTCTGAGCCCGTTTCCTCACTCATAAAAGAGATGATCGGTGGTCACCCTTCTGTCTGCATCGAGTGCGTGGGTGTGGTGAACAGTTACTCTGCCCTTCCTGTGCGCGTGGCACCGGGCTCAGGAGATATGCACGCAGTGTGATTTTTGCTCAAGAACCCCATGAAGTAGATGTTGCCAATACCCATGTCTGTTTTATAGATATGTCTGCTTATAGATAAAAAGACTACAGGCCAACGGTCACACGTTTACTAAATGGTAGCACCTGGGACTCAAACCTGGGCAATCTCACTCCAGTTATGAGACCCGCATCCTGGGCTGTTATGTGAAGGCTCTTTAAAAACCCTGAAATAGTACCCAAATGTAGCCATCATGATGATTCTGTCGGTTTTGTCACCATTTGGGAAACAGAGAGGCAGGCAGGAGTCTCTAAGCCAGAAGCAGTTGAAGGGACGAGCGGAGGTGGGGGGAGGGGTGTGGATGTGGGAG
>PVKM010045950.1:0-11832 GCA_004027735.1 Carollia perspicillata
GAAGTAAAAGCTATCACAATTAAAGAGAGAAATAGACAATTCAACCATAATAGTTGGATACTTCAATACTGCACTCTCAATAATGCACAGAAGAGCTACACAGAAGACCGACAAGGAAACAAAGAGACTTGAACAATATAAAGCCACTAGACCTAACAGATGTCTATAGAACATTCTACCCAACAGCAGAATACATTCTTCCCAATAGCACATGAAATATTTTCTAGGATATAACATAAGTTATGCCATACAATAAGTTTCAATAAATTTAAAAGGGTTGAAATTATACAAAATGTGTTCTCCAATCAAAATAAAATAAAATTAGAAATCAAGAGCAGAAGGAGATTTGGGGAATTTACAGGAAATGAAGGCTAAAAGTAACTTGTCAAGTTCTCACAGCTTGGAAAGGCCACCCCTCCTGACGGAGACCACGCACTCCCGACTTCTGCATGGCCCCCGGAAGCCGCAGATCTCCGACTTCTGCAAACGCCTGGGTAGCCCCTCTCCCACTCCCACGCTGCGCACACACTGAACCCGACTCCCAGCCGGGGGCGGGGGGGGGGGGAGGCCGTTGGGGCTGTAACAGCTTGTCGTGCTGCCCCGCTTCTCCCTGGGAGAATGGCCATAGATAAATATTTTCACTCCCCCAGCCAGTCTGCAGAACATCCAAAAGTCAGACCCTTCCCAAAAGAAGGAAGCTACCTAACAGAGCACTTCCCCTGCACCAAGCACCTGACACACCCTAATCCATGCTTACAAACTTCCCATCAAGGTGTCTTACTGTCCCCATTCTAGGGAGAGAGACTGAGGCTCTGCTGTTAAGGTGGCAGAAGTGAGATTCAAATCCATGTTGTCTACCTTCAAAGTCCCTGGTCTTTCCGTCATCCTTCCAGAAAAATTTCAAATCTATACACGTTATGGGCCTCAGAAGGAATGAGACACATGAGAACCCCACAAAGCCAGCTAGGGACCCCCCTTCCTCAAGCCCCCTCCCAGAACTGCTGTTTTTCCTGGGGGCATTTCCAAGTACAGCAAGTACATAACACTCCCCCCTACCCAAGAAATAATCCCACTCCCAGTCCGCCAGAAACAGGCTCCCCTCAAGACTGTAAAAACCCCTGGAAGTTGGGAGAGCCCACAGGGTCCCGGGGTGGGGGGGCTGCAGAGGGGAGGTGGAAGCTGCAGGGTGAGCAGGAGCTCACTCTGGAACAGGAGCCTCCACACCACACAGAGAGGTGGCTTGCAGCACTCTTCGGAGCCCACCAGCAAAGCAGGGCCCAACTGAAGAAGCCGAACAGATTCCAAATACCGAGCGCTGTCAGTGTTCACTTGGTCCAATTCCTCATCCCACGAAGCAGCCCAGAGAAGGAAAGGAACTGACCTGCAGATACATACATCATTCTGAGCCCAGGAGCAAGCAGGGCCCAGAAGGAAGGGCTCTAATAACACTGCTTCGTGTGTCCATTTAGACAGGCCCCCTCTTTGGCAAGACACTGGGCAGGGCTTGGAGCCAAGGTGAAATCCCAACACCACAAAAATAGGACTTTCTACTTCACCATCTTCACCACCTCTAACATCTCTTCAGGGCGGTACTCTATGCCAAGCACATCACACATGTGATCCTGTTCAACCCTCAGTGAAAGGTAAGTGTCACTACTCTTGCCTTTCTCAGTGAGGGACCTGAATACTTGTGTGGTCAAATCAGTTGCCTGAAGTCACAGGACTGTAGAGGCAAGGCCAGAACTGGAACCCAGAACTCTTTCTACAAACTTCTTCCAGGGCTTCAGGCTCAGTCTCGTACTTGAGGGACCACACCAGGCTGCCTGGGATGGAGGTCAGTGCCTCTGGGCTGCTCACATCTTCTCCCTGAAGGGCAGCTTTGGCTGGCCTGATAACCTCCATGATGGTCTGGAAGTGTGGCTGGGTCAGGTAAGGTGGGCAAGAGAGGCCCGGGAGGAGAGTGGCTCTGCAGACGAAGAGGCTACCGGTGAACGCCACCACTGGGTAGACCTGTGGAAGGCTCAACATCTGCTCGAGAGGAAGCCACACCCCTCCAACACTTTCCAACCCCACACCCAGGGTTGGCCAACAGCTTTAAAAATAAAGCCGACTCTCCCCTTCTTGTCAGATGCTCCAAATTCCAGTGGGGCCCAAACTCCTGTCCCTTCCCCCAGCACCCTGAAGTCTGGAGCAAGTCAGCTCCATGCTTGGGTTCCCATTAGTGTCAGTGACCCTCCCCAGGGCACTGAGCATCAGCCCTAGCCACAGCAACCCCCTTCTCTGCACAGGGCTTTCAAATGGGCACCTACTCAAGAACTTAAATTCTAAATAAAAGCTGATCATTTTGCACGCTGAATAAGGGAGGCAGACAGTACCTGCCTACTCCAGAGGTCATTGGTCCAAATTCTATTTCATGGTTGATGGAACTGAAGCCCTGAGAGGCAGTAACTTGCCCAAGTACACACACATGGTCACTGGGGTGGAGATGTGGTTGGGGCCTCCTCCCAGGGGATGTCCTCACACTCAGCCTCCCTCAGACCTGGTTGCTGATGTTTGTCTGATCTCCTTCTTGGAAGGGAGGTGGACCAGGGGTGTCTTCTAGATGTGGTGTTTTCATCAGCTCAGGTTCTCCTGCCTGACCAGCTCCAGGAGAGACCAAGACCTGCTGATGGCTGGAGGTGGGGTGAGGGGTTCTTGCTGATTTGGAGCAAAATGGGGACAATATGGCTTCCCAGTACCTGTTAGTGACCAAGAAGCAAGAAAACTGGCTGCCAGCAGAGGTGGGGGCTGGGCCGCAGCGAGGCTGCCTGGGGCCCCCTGCGGGGCTGCAGAGGATGCACGGGCTGGGGGGCCACCTGCTTCACTTGCCCAGCCATCCAGGCAGAGTCACGCCCGTTCTCAGGCTCTGGTCAAGATCCAGGGCCTGTGCCAAATGCTCCAACATTCCTTTCGTTTCTGCAGTCTCTGAGCAGCTGCTGCAGGGCCTTTTCTCCTGTGTTGATTTATTCTTTATTGTTCCTGAAATACACCCAGAGGCCGTTGGCACTGGGCACTGGCAGAACATCCAGCCCAAGTCCCAAGTACACACTAACCAGACTCCCCGGGACCTGGGCCAAGCCAGCTGGAATGACGGGCCCCCAGGGTCAGACCCATCAGCTAGCAAGGAAGACCCAATAATCCACCTGCCCTGAGCCCACGGTCCCAGAGATGATCTCAGGACTACAGAGGCCAGGATCTCTCTGGGGAAGAACAGCTTAGAAGGTATCTGAGAGGCCTAAACTAAGGCTTTCCACTCCTCCCGTGCATGAGTGACTTTCCCAGCAACCCTTCTGTGTATGCACACAGAAGGTGTGCACACACACACAGAGCTGACCCCCACAGCCTGCTGCCCTCCACAGGGGGGCCTGTGCTCAGGCGGGGCTCTGGCTGGGCTTCTGGCTGCCTGTTTGGAGATGATGGCTTCAGAGGGTCTTCTCTTCCCAGCTCCAAATATCTCCACCACCAGCCAGTCTAATGGTTCCTGAATTCCTGCCATCGGCACTTCATTCCAAGGGGCAAAGTATTGTTCCCTGTGCATGGGAAAATGGCCCAGAGAAGTATGGGAGCTGTGTGGTAAAGAGACAGGGCTTCAAGGCCTGACTATGTCTCAGTTTCTCTAATCATTAGCCTCTCTGTGGGCCTCAGTTTCCCTATTGGGAAATGGGCCTCGTATTCTCATCTCATAGTTACTGTGGAATTAAGTGAGGTTAATGTAGATACATGAACTACCCGGAGCAGGTAGGGACCCAGTAAATGTGATTTCCTCTCCCCGCTGCAGACAGGAACAGCATTCACTGTCAGTCTTGAACATCTGGTGGGTGGGGGAGACTGGACAGTCTGACTTTTCCAGTCCTACAGCTGGCTGAGAGCAGGGCTGGCTGAGAGTGGGACAAGCAGACTAAGGGTCCCAGCAACAGCATCGGGCTCTGTGGGCATGCAGGGCACCTGGCCTAGGGACCCAGAAGGGGCACGCCCAGCACAAGCCCCTCCCAAACTCAGCTGTACCAGCGGGGCCTGCAGGGACATGGTGGGACAAGAGTCCCCAGATAATACCTGGCAGAACTTCTAGACCCATAATGGGCTCCCTCGCCTCTTGGGCTCACTCTGAAAAGAACAATACAAGGGAAAGTGATAGCACCTAAGGGAGGCTGGGGCTGGGGAGGGGGTGGCCACAGGAAGTCTGAACATGAGCAAAGGAACAGGGGCTGGGGAGCCCCCCGACATAGGGAGCGAGCAAGCCTGCCCCGAGGCCAGTGAATGTCCCACAAGTGGAAGTACACGCCCAGTTATTTTTGGCACCCTTCTGCCCAAAGCCCGCAGGGAAAGGCAGCTGCTAGCAACACGGAAGGGCTGTTTACACTCAAGTGTGCAAACACTGCTGCAGGGACACGAAAGGGCACCAGCAGCCCCTGAGCAGGGGGCCTCTGCCCCGCTTTCTTCCTCTCCCCAACCGCCCTGCAAAGCCAATCTGTGCACTGCATAGCTGACATAGCGTGGGCACTTCTGCTTTCACTCAGATCCAGTCTCCCAACCGCAAAACTCACTCACACACACACACGCACACACACACAGAGACAAATAAATAACTGTGGAGCCAGCTGAGGACCGAGCCACACCCAGGAGCCCAGACAGTATTCCTCTGGGCTCTTCCTGCACTGCAGTGGCCCTCCCAACTTTGGAGCTGGGAGGGGCAGGGACCTGGGGCAGGCCACAGAGCAGCTCTTCTTTCCGCCCTCCCTTAGGTGAAAGTGGAGACAGCCTGTGAGAACCTTAGGGAACTCACTGCCTCTCAGCTTCCCCATTTGAAAATGAAAGAGTTGGACTAGATGTCCCAAAGTGTTTTCCAGCTCTGGGGTGACTCCTGGAAGCTGGGGAGCCCAGGGCCATGACCACGGGCCAGCTGGGGAGATCAGCCAGAGCGAGGTCAGGTGGGGAAGGGGATCTGAGCTACAGCCACGTACAAGCAAGAGTGGCCAGCAAGCTGGGAGGAGGAGGAGGGAGAAGGAAGAAAGAGGAGGAAGAGGAGGAAGGGGGAGAAAGACCAGCCTACAAGCATTCTCAGTGCTAGGAGTTACCACTTAAGTATTCCTTTTTTTTTTAATGAACAGCTGTCCATTAAAAAAAATTTTAATTTGTTGATTTTAGAGGGAGAGAGAGAGAAAAAAAAAAGGGGAAGAGACACACAGAGAAACATTAATTTGTTGTTCCACTTATTCATGCACTCATTGGTTGATTCTCGCGTGCGCCCTGACCAGGGACCAAATCCACAACCTCAGTGTATCAAGTGATGCTCTAACCAATTGAGCCACCCAGCCAGGCTTTTCTGAGTTCCTTTCTGAGTTATGGGCCCTTCCCCTCCAAGGAGCTGGCAAATTCTGGCAACAGCAGTTTAGACTGGAGCCTCTGTCTCCCCAACTGCTGGAAAAAGCTGAGGATCAAAATCCTCATCATTTTCCTTCCTCTCTGAACCCTTCCCCAGAGAAGGTGGGTAGCCTCAAAAGTAACCCCCTTCTGGCTGCAAGCCTGGTGTACTTCTCTCTCTCTAAGCTCTGGCTGGGACAAACCTTGCCCAGGCTGTTCCCTTTCCCGGCTTCCTGAGACTCCTGGAGAAAGAAGCACTGACTGGAAAAAACAACCAAACTCACACTAAGAGCTCCCTGCGGCTGCAGAAAAAAGCAGAGGGAACAGGGAGCACCTTCCCTGGCCCCCCACAGTCCCAGGCTATGTTCCAGGAAGAGGAAGCACAAGAAGCACTGCCAGCCTCAGGCCCCTGGCCCCCTCCTCCCCCAAGGCCCCCACAAACAACAGCCAGTAATCATGTCCCTCGGCCAGACCCCAGCAAAACCCCAGCTCTTTTCTAACATGTGGCAACTTTCTTTTTATATAATATCTTGCTGCACAAGCCCCAACACACACACCGCAAGCTATTTCAATTGGTGAAAAAGCCCAAGTGCTCTTTGGAGGGACACCTCCCACCCCGGCTCCACCCAAACGTCTCTCCAATGAGGTTGCGCTGCAAGGCTTTTGGGGGGGGGGGCGTCCAACCCACGGCCCACCAGCCGCATGCAACCCAGGATGGCTATGAATGTGGCCCAACACAAAATCGTAAATTCACCTAAAACATTACTTAGTTTTATTACTAAGTTTTATTATCTAGATATGTACATTTTCTATATTAGTGATCACACACTTGGGGCCTGCTTGACAATTTTAAAAGATTATCAAAAGGGCTGCTGCATAATTAGGGTTATGTGAGGACTTTTTTGCTTATCTCTGGTGGCAGATATCATGAAAATTATGCACAAACCTTTTTTTTGCTCATCGGTTTTCATTAGTGTTTGTGTATTTGGTGTGTGGCCCAAGACAACTCTTCTTCCAGTGTGGCCCAGAGATGCCCAAAGGCTGGACACCCCTGCTTTAGGTGAAGCAAAAGAAAGGGGACTTTTTCCTTGGCTGAGAAAGCAGCCTCCCTCCCACCCACGTGAGCAGTTCAGCCTGAGGCCTGGGCAGGGAGGTTCCAGATAGCACAGTCTGATCTCTGGGAAGCCGAGCAGGGACAGAATCGCTTGCAAAGATGCACAGGGTCTGAGCTGGTTTAGCCGAGAGTGGATCACACAGTCATGACCAGGGCCCAGGAAGTTAGAAAACGCACTTCATTTGCTCTCCTACCACAAGCAGGAGGCCCTTCGTTCCCCCCTCCTCCCTGGGAGAAGCAGAAGGTAGACAGCTGAACTTAGTGGGAACTGGGGAAATGCTAGCCATTACCTGTTGAGTAGATACTATGGGGCCAGTTGCTTTGCATGCATGATCTTTTTTAACCTTCACAGAAAGTCTATGAGGTATCATTATCATCCTCATCTTACAGATGAGGAAACTGAGGTTCAGGAAATTAAGCAATGCCCAAATCCACCCAGCAAGTAGAGAGAGAGGATGGAGGATGAGCACAGGTCCACCCAGGCCTTGCTCTCATGCCCTAGCCTGGTTTCCAGTAGTCTCTGCCCAGGTGCTGTCCACATACCGTCCGGGAATGACGTTCTGAGTGTGGGGGTGGAAGTGGGTGTGGACAAGTTGTGCTGTTATTGTTCCCAAGTGTGTGACTGTGAGAGCCCCTGTAAGTGTGTGTGTTGGAGGTCGAGAGAGGGTGATCTGGATTCCAAATAGCAGTTTCTAACCCCGAAGTTATGCTGTAATGCTTCTGATTCATAAAATGAGCTCACAGTCTCACGGTATCCTGGATGTTGCTTCGAATGCAAATGCAGATCCCTTAAGGAAGAACAGGGAATTTCAGGACACTCCACGTAGCCCCAGCCCAGCACACAGAGTTTGTTTAGTTTAGCCCAATTTAATCAGAGTGCTTCGGTGCTGAAGCAACCCCTTCGACAGAATGAGACCACTGGCTGCATTTCCTGCAGACTTTGGTGAGTCAGGGAAGAATGGAGCTTCCAGGCTCCTCCTATAGTGATGTGTGCACACACACAGGAAGGGTGCCAACTGGCCTGGCTGAAGGAAATGCCCAGGTTAGCAGATTCCCAGGCAGGAGGCTCTACAGTCTCGGACCCTGAGGTCCCACTGGGGTCAGGATGACTCCCCAGAAGGCCAGCCACAGGGCAGTGCCAAGAAACTGGGTGCCCCAGGATCACTGGTGCAGTGCGTCCCAGCAGCAGGACTCCCTGGGCCCACCACAGGCCAGGTCCACCTTTTTTTGAGGGAGACCTTTCATTTATTTGTCCAACTACCACACACAGAACAGCTACTAGATGCAGGCGCTGTAGGAACAATACAGAGCTTACACGAGAGCAGGGGCTACGACAAGGCTGAAATGTGCTTTCAGCACTGCACGTACGCCAATTCATGAAACCCTCACTGCAGCTCTAGAAGGAGGTGTCGAGACTCCAGCTCCGAGTGCATGTTTTTGACTGCCGCTCTACAGCACGTACACAGACGACGACATAAGTGGAAATAAGTGTCTAGGAGAAGACTGAGGCTTCTCCAAAGAAGTGGGTGGCATTTGAAACAGGACCACAGAAGTACAAGGGAGAAACTCCCACCCACTTGTAGCTATCCCTACTCTACCATGAGCGAGGTTTCCTTCTGGGAGACCCAACTACAGGAGAGGGGTGGTCATCAAGGCCAAAGAGTCCTGGACTGAGCCCATTCCTCTTCCAGGACCCTCAGCCCATGTGCCCCCTGCCCTACCCTTCTCCTGTTCTTCTCTTCTCTCACTGGGGGCCCAGAGGCCTTGGCTCACTGGGCAGAACTTCCTTGGGTTCTGTAGCCACAGGAGGCCCTCAGCTGAGTCTGTAAGTGTATATTGTCTCCCCACCCGTCCATTTATTAAAAGCAGTAGCCCACAGAGCTAAACACTCAGGCTATCTTTATTTCATTTCATTTTTTTTTTTATTTTTTATTGACTTTACTGGAGCCCACTGGTTAATAAACTCCAGCTATGTTTAAGTCCCACATTTAAAAGGTGAACTCTCATCCCCACCGGCACTCCAGGGCACTCTTTCCGAGGCTGGGGTGAGGGGCTGACAGAGCCACAGGGAGTGGGGGCTCAGCCTGGTGCTTGGAGAGCCCACACTGGAAGTGGGCAGGCAGTCCCAGAGCAAGCTTCATGGGTGGGGGAGTGGGAGGGCACCCTCCAGGTCCTTCACCACCTGGTCGGTCCCCTGGGACTCCTCAGACTAGAGTAACCGGCCAGAGGCCTATCCAGTTAGAGTGGACTCTGGGCCAGGGCCATTCGGGGAGATGGTTTATCACAGTAATTGAATGTTTACTCCCCTGTTATTCAGAGTCCAGAGCAGAAGAAAAAAAGAAGACCCTTGAATTCTCAACCTTTCTGGAAAGGCTTCTCCTTTCCCCGCCATCCTGAAGCCTTGTAACAGCCTGTGGAAAGGATGCATTTCTGCTTCTAAAGGGGCATGTGCCACACCATCCCTGGGAGGTTCTGCAGCAAGACAGGTGGTTTCCTCCCCTCCTCCAGGCCCAGAGGAAGAGAGGGGCTTCTCCTCAGAGCTCCAGTTCTTCCACCTTCACCAGGCCTCCGACCTCCATCCTGAAGCTGCAGGGACAGGAGAGGCCAGCCCTGCAGGCCGCTGCCAGACCGGGCTCCCCCTGCTGGAGCAAGTCAGACCTCCCCTCCCCCCAACCACAACTGCCAACAGGGATCCCCTGCACACACGTGCCACGGCGGCCTCCATAGTCACCCAGGGCCTGCTGCTGTCTGTCCCTTTATCCCGCCGGCTCCCGAGCTCGGCTCCACAGCCTGGCACACAGGTCCGACGTGGAATGGTGGAAGCAGGAAGTAGTCAACGGAGTTGTGACCAGCAAAGTTTTAAATGGGGCAAGTGACTTCCCCTTTCATCCTTCCAACAGCTCACTCTGGAGGTTGGGATGGAATACCCGTGGCCTTCCCTCTGAGTGGCAGGTATCTCCTCAAGGTCTGCCTTCCTTGGGGCTGAGGTTTGAAAGCCCCACGGCAGCCCCACGGCAGCATCAGGCCCTTATCCAGAGGCCTGGGTAAGGGCCCGCAGAGGGGCGATCTGGTGCACATGCTTCTGTAAGTGTGAGTGGGGAGACGATATGAATCCCTCCACCAAGCCAGCCATATGTAGGGGACAGAAAAAATCCGTGTTCCCGCGTTCTGGACAGGAACCACCAAACCCAGCACAGGGCGAAGCACGGAGAGAGCTCCGCAGGCAGCAACACGCGGGCAAGCGGGGGCGGTGAGAGATGACAGGTCTCAGGCGCGCCTGCAGCGCCCGAGTGCGCGGGGCCAGCCCACCCGCCTAAACACTCCAGCTTAGGCCTCTACCTGTTTCCTGCCAGCCCTGCACCTCTGCCCCAAACTCCCAGCGCAGGCAGTTTCTGTGTCCACTTTCCTGTGCACACTGGAAGGAGAAAGGGCTCCCGCGCCAAGTTCCTGCATTCGCGAGCCCTTCCCCTCGCCTGGCAGGTCTGAGCTCCGTCACGCAAGCAGGTCCCTGCGGACACCACGTTTCGCTCAGTAGGAGGAGGAGCAGCCGTCGCCACTGGCCCCGCGGATGGGGAGGGTTTTCCTGCCCGGGCCGGGGCCGCGCCCGGGTGGGCGGGGGCCGCGCGCGAGCTGCGTAGCTGCACAAACACGCCGGCGGGTTGGCGCTGCACACGCAGCTGCGATGGGGGTTGTGGGTCACGGAGGGGCTGCGGAGCGGCCAACGCAGGTCCACACCCACGCACACACTCTCTCAGCCGCCCAGGCCTCAGAAGTTCACGCGCCCGCGTTCCTCCCCGCCCCCCCCCAGCCCCGCGCCCCAGCTCAGGGCCGCGCCTGCAGAGCTGCAGTCCGCGCGCCCCGCCGCCACCACTTGCACGCAGCCCGGGGTCCCTTGGCCACTGCGCCAGGGCGGGCTGCGCCTCGGCTCTTGCAGGCCTCGGCCGCCGACCCAACAGTCCCACTTACCCACTCCTGCCCAAGCTCCGGCATCAGCTGTCCCTTTTCCACCACGGGCCGCCTTCGGTCTCCTCTCAGACTCCAGCCGCCTGCACGCACTCCTCGATTTTAAAAACAAATAGGCGCCGCCGCCTCCCCGCGGCGCTCGCAGGGCTTCCACCAGCCAGCGCCTCTCGAGGCTGGGAAGTTTGCTGGCGGGGCCGGGAGGGACGCGCGGGCTGTCACCTCTCTTTGGCGGCGCAGGAGCTTCGGCGCACCCCGCGCCGGTGGTGTCCGCCTCTCGATTGCTCTCCCTCCCTCCGTGTCACCCCCAGTACTGCGATGCAGTGTCAGGATTGCACTGCTCTGACTCATCGGTTGAGCTCACAGCTTGAAAAAAAAAAAAGAGCGAGGGCGAGAGGCAACAGCGCAGGAGGAGGGCTCTCTGAGGTGCTACAAAGGATTGCACAACTCGCGGCTGGGAGCGCGGAGCCCCAGCGGCCGGCCGGCGCGCGCGGCACGGCGGCGAGCAGGAACCAGCTCTACCACTTCATCAGCACGACTGTCTCGGGTCGGCCTCCCCACTCGCAGGCCCAGCGCCGCCCACTTCCTGCGACCAAATAAGGCCGGCGAAGGCGTCTTTAAACCTCCGGCGGCTGGCCGTGGCTGGGGATTTCCAGCAGACCTCACCTCCACTGTGGAGTCCGTCCCCACCCTCCCTCGGCCCAGGCCGGCGCCCCACGCTGGCTTTGCTGGAACAGGCCACGCGGCTCGTTCCTTTCACACCAAGGTCAGAAGGAGACGGTGACGAAATGTTTGGAAACCCATCAGGCCTGCCAGGAAAGTGTGTGTGTGATGTTGGGGAGGACACAAGTCGCTTTCTTCCACAAAGAATTATTCTCTGGTTTGGGATATGGTAAATCATGCGCAGTGTTCTCCAAGGCACTTTATTAACAGTCTTCCCAAGTTTCACTTTTGGCTCATCAGCATCCTAGTGGTGTAGAGGTTGTTGAGAAACTGGCCCTGAAACTGGCTCTTATACATGACCCACGTCTCAATTACTTAGGCGATGAAAAGTTTCTGAGTTGAATTCTAGCAACTGAGGCCAGAGTTGGGGCAGCTTTTCACTGCGGGCCCATATTTCTCCTACCTTCCCCACTGTGCCCCTGACCCCTCCCTGCCTGGCTGCTGGGAAGATGGGGAACATTTCTGCTACTCAGAGGTTCTTGCTGACCTCCCACATTCAGTGATGTTCCAGAACCAAGAGAAAGTCCAGGGGCAGGAGCCCTGTTTTTCCTGGTTCCTTCCATTTCTGTTTTTGTTTGTTTTTTCCAAGGAAATGAGTCAGACCAAGATCTACCTTTTAAGTCGGGGGAGGACCC
>PVKM010045951.1:0-11831 GCA_004027735.1 Carollia perspicillata
CCTCGTGGGGACTGTTCTTTTCTTTCTCATTCGGAAACCAGATTCTGAAAACATCCTGGGAGAGGATGACTCTTCCGATGACCAGGACCTGGAAGTTAATGAGTAAGAAGTTGGAAATGTTCCTTTTCTTTGTTTTGAAAATGTATTTTGAGTAGATCTAGACTGGAGGTTACCAGTCTTTTTATAGCCTGAGTGATATTTGATACTGGGCAGACATGAGGGAAAAGTTTGCAAGCAAATCAGGGAAAAAAGATAAAAGGGAGGAAAAGGGACAAGGAATGGGAGGCAGCCGTGCCCCACCCCACAGCTACAGGCCCCGGGGGCTTCCTTTAGAACTCCTGTCCTGGAAATGGCTCCCTTGGCCGTCTCACCGACCTGAGCTGGGAGTGAGTGGTGTGCACCCGAGTGCCCGCTGCACTGATCGTGTGTCAGTAGTGTACAGACTGATCGCCTTGTTTGAGGCCTGGCGTGGAGGATGTTTGGATTCGCGTCCCACGCTGTCCAACTGCAACATGAGGGTGCTATTGACGAAATCGAGTCTGAGTAGTTACTTGCTTTCAGGGAAGGCGTGCGTTTTTACCGTGAGGAAAAAAGTGTTCCTGTTGGTGTAGCACATACTGCCTTTTTTGTATCAGTCATTTATTTATTTAAATCAACTAGCTCTCCACTAGGTTTCTTTCCTTTTTTTTTTTTTGTAATCAGTATCATTTAAAGATACAGAAGTAGGTATTGCCCTTTTGACAAGTGGGCTAAGAAATGTAATCTTTAAAAAAATGAAAAAAATATTTTATTTATTTATTTTTGGAGAGATGGGAAAGGAAGGAGAAAGAGGAGAGAAACATCAACGTGTGGCCGCCTCCCACGCATCCCCAACTGGGGACCCGGCCCACAACCCAGGCACGTGCCCTGACTGGGAATCAAAGCAGCGACCCTTTGGTTTGCAGGCCAGCGCTCAATCCACTGAGCCACACCAGCCAGAGCTAAAAAAATTTTTTGTTTCAATTTTATTTATTGATTTTTAGAGGAAGAAAGAGAGAGAAACGTGGATTTGTTGCCCCACTTACTGATGCCTTCACTGGTTGCTGCTTGTACGCGCCCTGACCGGGGATGGAGCTCGGCAGCCCTGAGCTGCCCGATGAGCTCTGCCTGACTGAGCTGCCCAGCCGGGGCACGAAGTACAGCCTCAGTTAAAGTCTTTCCTGCCCTGATCATAAGAAAAAACTACACTTTAGTTACATCAGCTCATTTAACTCTCACAGGGAGTGGTAGCGTCCCTGTGTTTTAAGCGAGCAGATGAAGCCCTGCGGTTAATAAGGGATGGAGGAGCGCTCGAGCCTCCGAAGCCCACGCTTTTAACCGACAGGTCACGCCGCACCCAGTCATGAACCCCAGACGGCGGTGTTGCTTTTGAAGCATTCGAACACCGAAGAACTTATTTTTACAGAGGGCATGGCGGGAAATTGAGTTCCCACGGATTGTTTTTAAGGGTGAAGCTAGCACGGTGGAGGAGGTTCCTGTGAAAACCGCGCGCATGGACATGGGCAGTAACTGAGCGTGAAGGATTGCGTCCCGTTGCTAAGGAAGAGCCACCCCGGTGGCACTTGGACCACTGGCTCTGAAGCGGGGACACGGGTCGTGAAGGGACTCCTGGAGCCCAGAGCACCACGGGGCACTGGGATCGTTTGCCAGGCCGTGCAGAGGGCAGGACTCGCACAGACTCCAGTAAAAATGCGATGGGTTTTCTTCTGTTCTCTCTTCAGTTTTCTGGGGGTAAAGACTCACGTTTTCTCTTCTCGGTCACCAGGTCTGCCCGGAACAACGCGACAAAGGCAGCGGACGCGTTCAGTAAGTGTTCTCTGAGTGCTCTGTGTCCCAAAGCCGAGAACCCACAGCGCAGGAAGGACGGCGGCGGCTGCCCGCCCCTTCTCCCTGCTCACTTTGGGTTGATGGTACCCCGGGGTTTTCGTTTTTCCAGGTGTGCAGCATATCTGGAAAAGTGAAATTCCTCCATAGCGCGGGGCGGGAGGGGTGGACATGACGTCCTGAGCCCGCCCGCGTGGGGTGAGGGTGGCGGGGCTGCAGGGAACTCAGGAGTTGGGCGTTCCCGTGAGAAGGTGAGGACACAGGCAGTGTGGTCGGGCACCTTCTCCCGCCTCAGAAGGGAGTGGCACTCTGGCGACCCAGGAGTGGCGGGAGCAGCCGCGTGCTCGGCGGAGGGTCCTCCAGGCTGACCCTCTGCGTGTTGCATCCTCACAACAAGTCTGAGTGCCATGTAGCGTGCACGACACAAGCCGCAGACACAGCCTGTCCTTGTCTCCGTTTTGGAGAAGAGAAACCGGGGGCAGAGAATTCCTTACCCAGGGCCAAACAGCGAGCACGGGACTGAGCTGGGGTTTGAGCCCAAACTGACCGGCAGAGCTGGCGGCCCCTCAGTGGCCGTCCTGTGGCCCCTTCAGAGTCGGGCAGCCGCGGCTCCCGAGCCCAAGGAGGCCCTGCGTGGGTCGCTGCTTTGCTCTGCCTGCAGCTCCACTGCTTGTCTCCGTAGGAGGGGGAATCTGACCGCGACCGCCCTTCTTTGGGAGGGAGCGGCCTTTGGGGCCCACCCGCTCTCGGGAAGCCCCTCCTCGGCCCCTGGCCGTGTGCTCCTGTGTGACTGGGTGACTGTGGCGGGCCCATTGGTTGCCTGAGGCCAGGGTGCAAATTCTCCATCTCCCCTGCCGTGGCCAGATGACACAAAGCATGCCATTTTGCCGGGCATCGCTGCAGCCTCTTTTCAGCAGGGTCTGTGGCGTGGGAGTCCGCCCACACCTGGCACATGCGTGTGCCGTTGTTAGGGCCGCTGCGTCGGGCTTTCCTTGTGTGCCTTTCTTCTGTTTCAGGATTGCCCTCATGATTATCCATTAGGCTACGTGTTGTAATGAAAGAGAATGTGGCCTGACTGTCCCTCAACAAGATGGGAGGTTGCCAGTCAGAGGTGTGGCTTGCAGCTTTGCAGGTCTAGAAGCTTGCTTGTCAGAATCCCCAGCAGGGCCCTGGCTCTAACGCGTCATCCAATACCCCAAGGTCAAGGGTCCGGTCCCCAGTCATGGCGCGTGCCAGGAGCAACCAGTGAATGCATTGATAATTGGAACAATAACAATCAGTGCTTCTCTCTCTCTTAAAAAATTTTTTTACTGTGTGTGTGCATTTTAAATAGACTTCATTTTTTAGAGCAGTTTTAGGCTCACAGCAAAATTGAAAGGAAGGTACAGAGATTTCCCACGTACCCCATGCCCTCACACATGCACAGCCTCGTTCATTGTCAGTGTCGACCCCGAGAGAGAGGGGTACCTTTGTCACAGTGGACGATCCTGCATTGACACATCACTGTCACTCGGCATCTGTGATTTCCATCAGGGTTCACTCTCGATGTGCATTTTATGGGTTTGGGCATATATGTAATGACATGTAATTGCCTTATTGTATCGTGCTAGATTATGTTTTAAAATTCCTTTTTGTTAGCTAAGTCTTTTGATTATTCAAAAACAAACCTGCCCTATTAATATAATTTTTTAATTAAAAACTTGTTTTAGCCTTGCCTGGTGTGGCTCAGTGGATTGAGCTCTGGCCTGTGAACCAAAGGGTTGCTGATTGGATTCCCAGTCAGGGCACCTTCCTGGGTTGCAGGCCAGGTCCCCCGTAGGGGGCGTGTGAGAGGCAACCACACGCTGACGTTTCTCTCCCTCTCTTTCTCCCTCCTTTCCCTCTCTTAAAAAAATTGTTTCAGACTTTTTATTGATCATGTACTTTGTTACGGAAAAGCGTGAAAGTGATCTGTAGAAATACTGCATTTAGTCTGGCTCTATTGCCGTGAAATTAGAAAAGTACGGTCTTTGCACGTGGAGAAGTTCAGGACAGAGTGTTTGTGACTTAAGTCAGTCTCACAGCCGGCAGCTGAGTGGGAATTAAAGTCTGCGTCCGCTATCAGTTTAGGGCGCTAGAGGAGTGGCCTTGAACTGTGCAGTGTGAGCCGGTTCAGAAAGACGGTTAAAATACAGTGTTTGGGAATGCATTTTCCGTGGCAGGTCTCAGCCGAACTGAGCAGCATGGCAACACACAGTAAAGCGGTCGTGACCAAGTGTGCAGAACTAGAGTTCCATCCTCAGACCCGAGTGAGAGTCGCAGGAAGTGTGGTCCGGCTCTGTGTGGTCAGGAAGCTCCGGCAGTTCAGCTCCGAGGCCAGGCCACAGCTGCTCCGCGGGGACAGTTCCTCCGGGAAGCCCGCACCTGGCCAACTGCCGGTTCCCGGAACGGCCTGGCCTCTGATCAGGGCTCTTAGAGTATTCTGGTGTTCTGTTTGAGTCGATTTCTTTTTTCCATTTGGTGTTTGGTTTTGTGTTTTTTTTTTAATTTAGAGCTGGAGACTGTGTTGGAGAAAACATGACGCTAGATCTATTCGAACAGTTGAAATAAACAGGTTGTTCATAGAACAGATTCAGTTCATACCTTAAGCATTTTAGTCTGCATCCCTAAGCTCTGTCCCCATGTGTGTGTTTACTTGCATTATTTTTTCTTCTTTTTTATTTCTTTTTGACTTACTTACGTTATTGACCAAGGGGTGTTTTGGTTGAATAAAGGTTTTAGAATTTTTGTTTGATTAATTGAAATTGAGTCAAGTACTCCCCAAAATGTTTTTTTCTTTTTTTTTACAGAAAAGTCTCTTAAATTATGTGTCACCAAGGAGATGCTCCTTCTTAGCATTACAACTGCTTATACAGGTAAGCACTTGTAGGTTACTAAGTTTTGTTTTGTTTTCTATGGTTGAATAATGATAGTAAGGGCTAAAAACAACCACCATGCTGTTCTTTCTCACAGTTCTGTGCACTGCCCGGGCTCAGCGGAGTGCTGCTTCCGGAGGTCGCAGTGGGGGTCTCTGGGAGAGCAGCCTGGCCCAGAGAGTCCCATTTGCTTGTCTGAAGGGGTCAGATCGCAGGCTTGGTCCGTCTCTCTCCAGGTGTCTCTGGCCAGCTGCGGGACCCCATCGCACATGATTCCCTCCAAAAAGGACAGAAGGAGAAATGACGGGCCCTCAGCTGGCCTGGCACCTGCCCAGCGTCACTTCCGCTGCAAGGCACAGGGCCACCCCCCACCTCTGTGGGGATGCTTCCACACACAGACTTAAAACCTGGGTGCGGTTCATCCCAACCCGTGATTTTAGGGCAGAGTGGAGCACTACAGAAAATAACACGAGTGAACCTTTGTCGTTCTGTGTGGATCGAGAAAATTCCCAATGAGGAGGAGTGAGCTCTGTGGCTCACTACCAGGCGTGTGAGGTGGTAACGGGTGGAGTGTTCTGCGGTCTTAAGAATGGCGAGAAAATCTGTTTTGTCTTAAAAAGCACTGTAATGCCCTGGCTGGTGTAGCTCAGTGGATTGAGCGCCGGCTTGTGAACCAAAGGGTCGCTGGTTCAGTTCCCAGTCAGGGCACACGCCTGGGTTGTGGGCCAGTTCCCAGTAGGGGGCACGCAAGCGGCAACCACACACTGATGTTTCTCTCCCTCTCTTTCTCCCGCCCTCGCCCTCTCTCTAAAAATAAGTACACAAAATCTTTTAAAAAGTTATCTTAAAAAAAAGTACTGTAACGTGCCAATTATTACTTTTGTCCTTTTCTGCCTCGTAGGCATAAAACATTTTTTTAGAAGAAGTCGAGTAAATATTAAACATCTTTAAAATTCAGAAGAGGTTTGTAACATTTAGGAATCAGGTCTTCTACTGATCTACCCTAACTTTTTGAAATTTTTCCTGGGAAAAAGGATTTAATTAAAAGGTTATTATGTCTTTAAGCAAAAGTGGGTAGTGTGCACTGGTTTTCCAAATGGACCTTCCTGGGCCCTCGGGAAGCTGTTACAGGTTTAGGTCAGTCATAGCCTCTGCCCGTGTCCTGTCCACACACAGTGACAGCTTCTAACACAAGGATGTCTTCGCCTCTCTGATCCACGTGTTTATGTGAAACGCATGACACCGTGTGGCTAGCTCCCTGTCATCCGCTCTGCAGTGTAAACCCCCGCTGTGCTCAGAGGCGGTTTCAGCCTCGATGAGCTTGCGTGTTTACGTTGGTTTGGTGTGTGCAAAGCTCAAATACTACGGGGCGTGAAGCCGAACCGGGAACGGGAGGAAGCGAGCGTGTAATTTGAATCTGGTTCTTTCCTCAAGGCCTGGAATTGACTTTCTTCTCTGGTGTCTATGGAACCTGCATTGGCGCCGTAAATAAGTTTGGAACGGAAGAGAAGAGCCTCATTGGACTTTCTGGCATTTTCATCGGCATTGGAGAAATTTTAGGTTAGTTTGGGGGAAAAAGTTTTGCATTAAATCAGTTTAAGTTACAGTAGAAGTTTTAAGTGTACTTCACCTCTCCGTTCTCAAATTTCTATTTCCCTGCTTATTTTTACCCAGATGGGTATGTCTTTTTTTGTTGTTGTTACTGTTTAAAGAGAACTGAATTATAAGACATTAGCCAAATAATTCACAGGCAAAACCATACATAGGAAAGCACAGGGTCTCTCCCAGCGTTTCCTCATAAGAGGACAGTGTCTCGGGTCCCTGACTTTCTTGCTCTCTGGCTGTCTGACACCAGCTGGGCGCTCAGCAGTCTGGTGCAGTTCTGACTCTGCCTGCCGGGGTTAGCATCACATTGCGTGGATTCAAGGGCATCTGTCCACGCTTCAGTAGTAAGTTCTGGGTCCCCAGACTGCCCACACTTCTGTCCACCTGGCCTGTGAACTCGGGGTTCCTGCAGCCCCCAGAAAAAAGTTACACTTGATATGTAAGTTACTATAAGGAACAGAAATGCACAGCCTGATGAGGCACACAGGACAAAGTTCTGAAGGGTCCCGAGCGCAGGAACCTCTGTCCCCATGGAGTGGGGTGTGGCACCCTCCCTGCATTTTGAAGCTGCAGTTTTGGGGCTGTGGTGGAGGTCCTCCCCTGCAGACACAGTTGACTAAATCATCGGCCACGGGCATGAGCTCCGTCCCCAGTCCTCCTCCCCTCCCCCTAGATCGTGGGGCCCGAGAGTGCCAGCTCTCTAGTCAACGCCCGGTCCTTCGGGCCACCAGCCCCCATCCTAAAGCTCTCTAGGGCCACCGCAGCCCTCCTTATGGTGGCCTCATTTACATAAGCGCTGGTCCTGTGGCAGGGCCTTCCTGTGGATAACAGACAGTCCTCACACTAGGAGAGTCCTAGGGCTTTAGGAGCGCTGTGCCAGGGAGGGAGGGGCCGGGGCCGAGACCCGGTGCTGCACTGCACCGCACTGGGCTCTCCCGGTGGGATGGGGATTTCTTCAACACGGCGCACTGAGCATCGCGTCGCCCCTGAGGACCTGCCCACAAGAACTCATTGCGCATCCACTGTGTGAACAGAGCACGCGCCCTGCCCTCGCGGAGCTCCGTCCCCGGGGAAGAACACAGTCAGCGAACACAGGAACCGTAGACTGTCGGGGCCCACGAGGGGGCCTCGGAGACGGCGGGCAGCTGGTTTCCGTCGCCCGGACCAGTGCCAACCACATCAGTGTCTGAACCCGTGGGATACGGGTCGAGAATCGTTCGAGTCTTTGCCCACCCTAACCTCTGCGACAGCCCTGGGGTGGGCTTGCTCATTTATTTGTTTCTTACGACTTTGTTGAGGTGAACGGGTATTTCACGAGCTGTATAAGTCGCCTGTTCAAAGGCCTCAGGTCAGCGTTTTTCGGTGTTTGCACTCGGCTGCGCACCGTCACTGCAGGCCGCTTTCAGAGCGTCTTACCCCCTTCCCCAGGCAGCGGCCAGCCAGTCCGCCCTCTGTCTCCAGGTCCGCGTGCTCCGGACCCTTCCCTGAAGGGCCGTCTGCGAACGTGGCCTCTGCGTCTGGCTTCTTTTGCTTAGCAGAGCATTTTCGAGGTTTTCCATGTTACAGCGCATATTCCTACCTCTTTCTTACCAAGACTGTTTAGTTGCACGGACACAGACCACATTTTACTCGTTCATCATTCGATGGACATTGGGGTTTGGGGCCACTATGAGTAACTCTGCTGTGAACATCTGAATTATTTATTTACCATTTTTAGAGAGAAAGGGATGGAGAAGGAGAGAGAGAGAAACATCAGTTAGTTGCCTCTCTCATGCCCCCAACCGAGGACCTGGCCCGAAACCCAGGCATGTGCCCTGACTGGGAATCAAACCAGCGACCTTTTGGTCCCCAGGCCGGCACACAGCCCACTGAGCTGCACCAGCCAGGGCGGAAGGAGTTTTGTGAGAACACACGTTCTCACTTCTCTTGGGTAGACAGATGCCCACCCAGGACTGGAGTTGCTAGTTCATGTGATAACTCTGCATTTGGCTGACGTTTTTCCTCAAGATGGGTCCTAGTTCCCTCCCCCTCTGCATGCCCGGTACTAGTGCCGATACCAGACATCGTGACCTTCACCTTGTGGGGGGCTGGGTATTTTTGTGGTCCTCTGAACACTCCTGAGCTGTGTTCTTGGATTCCGTTCATTTGCTTGGAAAAGGACGGTGCGATTCTTTCCGGTCCTGCGTTTTAAATGTGCTGGGTGGGCCCAGAGCAGTGCTCAGTCTGGGGCTGAGCTGCGTACGCCCCGTGCGTGAGGGCGCACCCTCAGTGTGGGAATGCCCTGCTCTGTACCCCAGCTCATGAATGAGCAGGTTTCCCGTCTGGTGGGTGGGACCTGGCACTGTTCCCAACCCAGTGAGGGCACTACTACCTCTGACCCTGGCGGACGCTTCTTCCCCGGTTCTCTGCTAATTTACTCACATTCTGTGCTGGTCAGCACTCGCCAGAGACCAAGGGGACCGCTGCAGATCTCCGGGACCGTCTCTGAGCGGCTGTCCATCTGACTCCCTGTCCTGGGAACTCTAGGCCCCTTGGGACCCAGACTCTCAGCTCTGCCTCCTGAGCTCAGGGGGCGGTGTCCTCACCTGCCCTCCCTCCGGCAGCCAGCTGGGTAGTCGCAGGGCTCACCCCTCTGCTCCCTGTCTCCCAGAGGGCACTGCCCTTCGGTGCCTGACATCCGTCCCATCTTCGGGTCCACTGCCACTTATTTCCTGCATGTTTTTAAGGCCGCGGGTAGACCCAATCCCTGTCTTACCTAGAAGTCTCTTCTGATTTTTAAAACAAGTTCTGTTTCAATAGCTATTCCTCATTTTATGTTTTTCTTGATGAAATTAGCTATTGGTTTGTCCACTTTACTTCTTTTTTCAAATCAAGGTTCCAATGTATGAACTTGCTCACGGCCTGTTCTGCTCTCCGTTGATTTCGCAGGTGGGAGCCTCTTTGGCTTGCTGAGCAAGAACAGTCGTTTCGGGAGAAACCCGGTCGTGCTGCTGGGCATCCTGGTGCATTTCATAGCTTTTTATTTAATATTTCTCAACATGCCCGGGGACGCCCCCATCGCCCCCCTCGAGGGGACGGACAGCCGTGCGTACATCACATCCAGGTACAGGGGCCACTCTTTTTCTAGCCGTCTGGGGACGGGTGGGGATAGTGGACCTAGATCTTCGGAGGGGGCAGCTGATCCACTTCTGGGGAGTCTGTTATCTTTATAAGGTCACTTGTCGAGTGTGGCGGAGCCAGCAAGGGTTGAGAGCCCATTCTAACCCATACTTTACCTCTGCCTTCTTGAGCAGTGCGCTCTAGAACTCAGGGCCTCCGGGAAGAGCAGTGAGGACCAAGGGGCAGCCCGCCAGCCGGGCAGGGCCGCCCGACCCTCAGCTGACGCTGAATGCTTTAGGGTATTTTACTAACTCGAAAAGTCGCCACGGACACATTCGTGACCAGGTCCACGGCGTAAGGCAGCCCTGCCCAAAACAGTGTTTGCTTCCCAAACCCTTAATAGCCCGGGGTTTGCTAGACTGTGAATGTGAGTGCATTTTTTTAAAGATTTTCTTTCTTTATTTTTAGAGAGGGGAAGGGAGGGAGAAAGAGGGAGAGAAACATCGATGTGCAAGAGATACATTGATCACGCCCTGGCTGGTGTGGATCCATGGATTGAGCTCCAGCCTGTGAACCAGAGGGTTGCCGGTCTGATTCCCAGTCAGGGCACATGCCTGGATTGCGGGCCAGGTCCCCAGTGCAGGGGGCGCGAGAGGCAACCACACACTGATGTTTCTCTCCCTCTCTTTCTCCTTCTCTTCTCTTCTCGAAAAATAAATACATAAAATCTTCTTTAAAAAAATAAAAAGAGATACATTAATCAATTTCTTCTCACACACCCTCAACTGGGGACCTGGCCCACAACCCAGGCATCTGCCCTGACTGGGAATCAAACCGGCAACCCTTTGGTTCACAGGCTGGCACTCAATCCATGGATCCACACCAGCCAGGGTGTTTGAACATATTTGAACCACAAGTGCATTTGAACATAAGTTCTTCCTTTGAAAATTCCAGTATTCATTCTTGTTTCAGAGTGTTTGAAACTTGGAGGGTAAAAGGCTTTTGTGGGTGAGTTGCTTTTGCGTTGTAAATGGCCCTAGCAAATGCTGTTGATACTCATCCCAAGTTAATTTTTATTTTGCTCAGCAAGGAAGTGGCCATCTTCTGCAGTTTCCTGTTGGGCCTTGGAGACAGCTGCTTCAATACCCAGCTGCTCAGCATTTTGGGTTTCCTCTATTCCGAAGACAGCGCCCCCGCGTTCGCCGTCTTCAAGTTCGTCCAGGTGAACGCTCGGCAGACTGTGGGCCCTTTGTTTCGGGGCTTTGGGTTTGTTTTCTTAACGTCTCTTAGATGGAAGCAGGGCGGCCTTTACAGGGATTTGCAGTTAGAATCAGGAAGCCGTGAGTAGCGTGGGCCTCTCCCGTTTGTCTAGGAGATCATATGTTCTGGTCTCTCCCGTGCAGACTAGATACTTCCTCCCTTAGGTCCCTGGATTTGCTCACAGTGTGGACGCTCCTCACTGGGTCTGCTCGGCCCTTTATTGTTCCAGCCTCTCACGAGTCCCTGTTGGGAGTAACAGACTGCAGCTTGCTTGATGGTTACCAGCTCGGGGAGGGAGTTTGTGGTGCGTGTGTGTGGGGTGACACATGGCGTGCCTTCTAGGTGCAGGAGGTGCAGAGAGTCAGTCACAGCGGTGGGTCTGAGTGGGATGGGGCTCGTCGGGCAGCGTGGGTCACCTTGTGCGTGCTGTGACCTGTTTCCTTTGTTCTCAGTCCATTTGCGCAGCCGTGGCGTTTTTCTACAGTAACTACCTGCTCCTTCCCTGGCAACTCCTGGTCATGGTGATCTTCGGGTTTTGTGGCACTGTGTCATTCTTCGCTGTGGAGTGGGAAGCTGCCGCCATTGTCGCCCGGGGCTCCGACTACCGAAGTATCTGACCCGGGGAGCCTGCGACAGGAGGGAGGCCAAGCCCCTGCAGGCCGCGTGCTGCAGGACGGAGCACGGGAGGAGGTGCCGCCTTTCGCGCTCTCCGAGCAGCGGAGGACGGTTGGCGTGGCAGCGTCGAAGGCGTGGGCCAGCTCGGGCTGCCGGCCTTGGGGTTCAAGTTTACAGATGCTCGCGCTTTAAACCCAGTGGAATGAGGGAGACTTGTTCCGCCAGTTGTAGTTGTTCAAAGACGTCGTTTTTCATTCATCTGTCGCAAGTCCCTTACAATCACGTTACCGAATATAAATGTTTTCCTCCCCCTCCTGTTTCCTTGAGTGATCTTGCCTCGATTCAGAATCCTAGGTCACGTGTCATGTAGAGACTCTTGCTGGGTATCAAGTTATGTGCTTCTACGTAATAATAGGGAGCATACGCCACCCCACGTGTGTGTGTGTGTGTGTGTGTGTGTGTGTGTGTGTGTAATAAACTGGAGATGCTGAAATG
>PVKM010045952.1:0-11857 GCA_004027735.1 Carollia perspicillata
TTATAGTCCTTTAGCAACAGACTCTGACTCAGAATAAGCCCTAGTAGTTCTTTGTATGCCATCTGTTGTTTGATCCTTACTATCTGACAATGATTGATGAGCTTTACCTGTATTCCTGTGCAAACTGAACCCAGTAAAAGCCCATTGAGGGAAAGGCTCTTGGCCCTTCTCCTTTGAGAGATTAGCCACCTTTCCTCCCACAAGCAGATCATTTCTTGGTAGACTTACTCTTACCTGTGGTAGCCCTGTGGGCAAAGCTCTCCACATTCATGCACTTCCCATTAATGGCTTCATTTAATTGCCCAAATCTTGGTCTTTTTACCCAAAACTAGCACCCAACTGTCTCTCAGAGGAAAGCAACATTTCTGGATTCAGCCCCAAGTCATGGCCTGGAAGGTGCCCTCTGCTTAGAGGGGCTGTCACAATTGTCCAGGTGTTACCTTGTAACTCAGTCTCAAGGGCCTGGACCCATGATTGACTTTTTTGTTGTTAAAAGTGTCAGCAAAGAAAAGGTATCTTTAGCTGAGATTTAAGCAGTGTGATTTTTCCTGTGACATGTAGAAAAATAGCAGAAACCCTTTATTTCTAAGCATTTATCTGCTGGATTTTAAATGACCCCATTGTCTCAGCCATGGAAAATGTTTCCTGTGCTACCTAGGAGCATAAAGGGCAGAAGGGCCTTGTCCCCAGAAAGCTAGACACATTTATTTTTGCAAAGAGCATTCGACATTTCACAGAAACATGAAATGGAGCTTTCTGCCACCCAACAGACTCAATTCTGCAGGCACTCCTGCTGGGCTCCACATGAGGCTTTGACCCCAGAGAAGAAAGAACAGGTGGCGTCACAGGCATGGTCCAAACTCCATTGGTAGCTAAGTGAGTCAGAATAACATACCCGTTCAGCATGTAGTGTGTGAGATCTGTGGAAGCTACAGCCCAGAAAATAGGCACATGCGTACTTTGAGTGAACTATTATTATATACAAGGTGAGGCAAAAGTAGATTTACAGTCATGAGTATGTAAAACATAGAGTTTATTCTTGTATTATTATTCATTAATTATTGTATTACTTTCCATACAAAAAGCTGTGAACCTACTTTTGCCCCACCCTGTATTAACTATAAATTAAATAAGAACTGTTTACTAAGTATTTCCATAGCAAATATGTAATGAATACATTATTTTATTTTTTTGGTAACTCCAGGCTCTCCTTCCTGGGTTTGTGGTTTCACCAAACTCAGTCCTGGCATTTGTTGGGCTCTGGGACCAGTCCACCTGGGTGCCACTGAGACTTTCATCCTGAGGGCATGTGCACACACATACGTGTGCTCACACATTGGCTACATGCACATGCTTACATGCATGTCATATGCACATGTGTGCTCCCACTGCAGGTGCCCACGTGCTCTTCAATCTTGGTTCCACCATGACAAATCCAAACTTTTCTAAAGGATAACAACCAAGAAGCTAGAACACAGGCCTTTGTGAGGCATGGAAAGTATCCATGTGCTAAACCCAACCCAGAAACCATTTCCCAGGAGGGGCACAGCCTTTCCAAAAGCACTGAGACAGACATCCTGTGGTATCTGACACTGACAGGCCTCAAGAGCAGCAAGTCTCCCAACATGGCCATGGGGGCTGGTACTTGGCTGCCCTCCTTCCTACCTTGGGCTGCAAGACTCAAGGTGGCCAGTCTCAGGTTAGGCAGGTCCTGGTGTAGCTCCTTCTCTTCCAGACAAATCCAGGACCAGTCAGTCCTGTGGCCACTGGGATCTCAGAGTGGGAAGCCCTAACACTGCTGCCCTCAGGAGTACCGCAACATCTATCCAAGAAGGCCCCTCCTTGTATGCCTTCCTACCCACTCTGGTGACAGAAGCCCCCGAAGTGGTGCTGAGCCCTGAGGATGTAGCAGGGAAGGTGGAAGTGCCATGTGTCCAGGATGAGAGCAGTCTGTTATATTGGCTAAGGCCTCATTCAGAACATGGGAAAGCTTTGCTGACACCTGGATTGTCCAAAAATGCCTCAGTGGGACAGCACCTTTGCTTCCACCTGACATGGTGAAAATTCAGATCTGTGCAGAGCTGCCCAGGCCCTCAGTGTCCCAGCTCTCTATTCTAGGCTCCAGAGCTCCTGGATGCTGCATCTCAGGCCTCTGGTTTTCTCATTGCCCCCTGTGCCACCTAAACACACAAGCACACAAGAGTTTGCTCCAGGCTGGTGCACTCTCTCACCACTGCTGACATGTTTTCACCATGACCTTAAGTGATGACAAGTGCAACTTCACCTGCACCAGTGCTCTGAGAATACAGGAGTCCCCTCTTATCTACAGGTAATACCTTCAAGATCCTAGTGAATGCCTGAAACCCTGGATAGTATTGAACTCTCAGTTTTTCACTTAATAGAAGCACTTTATGGATTCTCTTTGGCATATTCAAATCACTAGCATCACTGCTCTTGCACTTTGGGGTTATTATTAAATAAAATAAGGGCAACTTGAACAAAAGCACTGTGATACTGTGATAGTTCATCTGATAACCAAAGTGGCTGAATGGGTGGAAAGCATCTACAGGGTGGATGCCCTGGACAAAGGGATAAGTTATGTCTCTGTGGGACAGAGCAGGGCAGCACAAGATTTCAAGATACTTCTTGAATCTCCTTCCTGGGTTTGTGGTCTCACCAAACTTGTGCTGGCACTTGGTGGGCTCAGGATGGCAATCAACTTAAAACTTATGAATTCTTGATTTCTGGAACTTTCCATATAATATTTTCAGACCATGGTTGACTATGGGAAACTGAACTGGGGAAAGCGAAAGCACAGATAAGGGGGAGCTACTGCATGGTATTTAAAACCCGTGCCAACTCTTCCTAGGAAAATGGCATATTCCCAAACTTGATTTTAGACACCTTCTCCATTCATCCAAGAAGAGCATCAAAACACAGAAGCCCAGTCATATGTTACCAAGCTTCAGATTCCTTCTATGTAGAAAGGAGACTGAGGACCTCAAATTGAGGTAGTGAATTTCACCCAGTCTCCAGCCCCAGGCTTGCATCTCTGCAGCCTAGACCACCCCAACCCAAAGTGGACCCTCCTGACTAAATCCTCCTAATACCGCTGGGATCACACAATTCTGGTCCCCAAAGACCTCTTGACAATACCCTCCTGGTTCTCAGAGACTTCTGATGGCAAACCCTCTTAGTCCTCAGAGACCCCTCTGAACACACCCTTGCATATTCAGAGACCCCATCACTCCACTCTCATTCTCAAAGAATCCTCTGACCACATCCTCTTTGTCCTCAGTGACCCCTTAAGTACACCCTCCTTGTCCTGTAGATTCCCTGACTGCACCTTCCTTCTTTCTGGAGGCTCTTGGTTGATTCCCAGGCTCAGTCAGAGAAAATAAAAAATGAGCCTAGAATATCTTACTATACCAGATAGTTAGCAATGCTGCACCAAAAGGATGGGGCTTGTAAAATAACACCAGACCTGAACTGGAGGAACTCCTACTTAGCAAAGCTGGAATAATTTTAGCAACAAAATAAATGACAGTATGAGTTTTTAACCCACAGAATAAAGTAGATATCTGAGTCTCTACTTACTATATTAATAACTGAAGTCAATAAATAATACAGGAGAAGAGATCATTTATTTTTGCAGAATTCCACATAACAATGGCAGAGGGACACAAAGAATTGGAGTTGGCAAACAAGGGCTGTAGACAAGATGCCCCCAATGGAGGCAAAAGGCACTGGTGAAAATTTGAGGAGAAACAGGATTTACATAATGACCCCAAGATTCTTATCAACTAGGTGGGAAAGGGAAGATCATTAAAGTGGAGAAACTTAACCAACATAATTATGTGATCAACCTAACCTGTACAAAGTGTTTAGAATTATTGTAAAACAGGGAAAAATCAAAATGTAAAACAACAGTTCAACAGCATATTTATGCTGAAAATCCCTGGTGGCATCAAGGACTAGAGTAATGAATATCCTGTTCACCCAGCCCCATACACATTCTTTTTCTTCAGAATCTGTGCCATATCATCTTCTTATTTTACTTTTATTTTTTATCCTCACCTGAGAACATTTTGTTTTTCATTGCTTTTAGAGAGATGGGAAGGGAGAGAGAGAAACATCAATGCAAGAGAGAAACATAAATTGGTTGCCTCCTGTATGCACCCAGACTGGGACTGGAACCTATAAGCTAGGTAACCCAGCCCTGACTGGGAACCAAATCTACAACCTTCTGGTTACAGGATGACGCTCCAATCAACTGAGCTACACTGGCCAGGGAACCACATCATCTTTTCAAACTAGTGTGAGAAAAACTTGGGAAAGGTTATAAAAAACTGTAGTCAACAAGAAAAAAAAAAAACTTATAAATGTAAGCAAAGAGTTTTGTTTGGGCCTGAGGATTAGCCCAAGAGCTGAGCTTCACAGAGTCTTAAGGAATGTGGAGGGGAATGTATAGGCAGAAAGTAAACAAAGGTACATTGGTGTGTTAGATGTTACACTTGGGGTCCATATGCTTCAACAATGAGCAGTTTTACTTTAAAGGAAAGGGATACACAGAGAAGATGAAGTTGAGTTGTTGTGATCCCTTGGCATCAGGGAGACTTGGAGCAGGATCTACAAAAACTAAATGCCTGAAATTCTTTGAGGTGAACCTTTATCGGGGTGCAGAAAGAACAGGCACAGTTTTTTGTAATCATTGATTTTCAGTGTTGAAACTTTGTAGTGCAGTGGTGACTGGCCCCCATGGTTTGCCTTTAAGAAATTTTAGTTAGGAGAATCATGTTGTCCTTCATTGTTATTGATTTAGTCCGAGAGGCTTTGGCACCCTATCCTTTTCCCACTGTGAAAACCTGTGAGAGTAGGAGACAGCTGGTAATGCATATTATCCTTCTCCATAGGAATGTGTGAAGGGAGTGGGTGGAAGGCAGCTGATTCCTGCCCTGGGACGAACACTGTAGCTAATCAGGCATTGACCCAGTGTCCTCACTGCCTGAATACATGCTGCTGAACCAGTTCTGTTGAGAAATTTGGGGGAGTGGAGGGTGGATGGTACCTGGGCGGGAGTGTCTATGATTCTTGGGTCAAATTTTTGGCATGTGCTTGTTTTATGTCTGTATGAATCATGACTTTACTTTTCAAAAAGTGGGAATTCCTCTAAAACAAACTTTATTTAAGTGCCCAGATTCAACATTTCATTATCACATGGATAGCAAGTGCCAACACACTGACAAAGACCTGGCTGGGGCTGTAAACCTCACTGTGATTGTGCTCTCAGAACCCCTGTGGAATCACAGAACTGAGCACCACAGGCCCTAACCCTAGGCTTTCAGAGAGTCCAGGGCCCTCTTCCCTTCCTTTTGGAACACCTGTAAATTATAAGTTATAGAAATTACTCTGAAGGGTAAGGGTGCTAAAAGTTTGTAGAACAGACCCTAAAAGGCCTTCTTTCCTGAAAAGGAGGCTTAGACACCCATGGTACGATATGAACAAGAGGAGGTACTACATCCAGGCTCCCTGGGCAAACTCTCTTTCATCTGCCCTACTTCCTGCCAGCTACTCCTGGGCCACATCCCCTCCAAACAACGGAACACCCACAAGAGGCAGAGGGACTGACTCCTGGACTGTGGGCTGTGCCAGAAACTTCCTAGAGTAAAAACAACACTCCATAAAATAACTTTGCAGGCAATGGCTACAAACCTCCTACCAAAGCCTGTCAGGGAAAGAAGAGTAATGCAGGCACACTAACAGGTACTTTTTACAGGGGAAACTGAGACTGAGAGGGTGAAGGAACTTGCTTCTTCAGACACCTCACCTCCATCCCACCTTCAACCTTACCCTCACTCTCAACACTCAGCTCCAGAGGCTGGGTCTGGTCCTCCTTATTCTCCTCCTCCTCCTCCCCTGAACCCTCCACTCAACCCTCCCTTCCCAACACTCTCTTCCCAGTCCCCCTCCCTTCTTGTCTCCCATCTTCATTTCCTGACTTAGCTTATAGGACCCCTCTGCATAGGCCTCCCCAAGCCTGGTTTGTCTTCTCCATGTTTCTCCTCCATGACAAATACATTCCTTGGACTGGTTTAGCTGCTCCTCTTGCTATACTGAGTAACCTTTGGATCCTTCCTGAGAGGAACTCCCCTCATTATTGCACAAGGTCAGGACCAAGGCCAGGACTGATGAAAGAAGGATCCCTCCTCACAAGAAGAAACCCATGCCCATGGATACTCTGGAAGGAGTACAGGCATATGAGACCCCAGGCACAGACCTATCCCCACACTTACCAGACAGACAAATGTCTCTATTGCTCTCCAAGCCAGCAATAAGGTAGACAGGGCTGACATTAATTTCAGTTTGAGAGAAACCATAAATCAACCTTTGTTCCCATCTTATATTTTTTCCAAGTGAAATGCTAGGGCATGGGTACCAAGATAACCTCCCTCTTATTACTTCCTGCCTGACCACCAACAATGAAATAAAAATGTTAACATGGATGCATGTTAATAAAATGGAAAAGAAATGAGGAAAGCAAGCAACTTGGCATCAAAGTGGCCTGTTTTTCACAAGTAATGAATCACTAATGAAAATAGTTACTCCTGATACAGTGCTATTTGTGTTATGTCACAATGGTGGTGGATTAAGTTCCCCGCTTCATGACAAAGGCCCCCATAGTCCAGGAGGCCCAGAACTCTGCCCCTTCCTGAGCCTGGGCATCCACACCACAAAATGAGAGGGACAAGAGTGCCCTGCCCATCATACAGGGGCTGAATATACAGTGTGATGTGGTGATACCATCCCCTGTTGTCAGTGCTCAGAGAGAGGAGAGAGGGGAAGTTTTATCTCAAGTTACAGATGCTGAAATGGAAACTACTAGGCTTTCAGGTTTGACCAAACCTGTCCTTCTACTCAGGTCTGCATGACTGCAGATGGCCTTCCTGGGTGCTCATGTATAGAAATATCAGTAATTTATGTATGTCCATCTTATATCCTGCAACCTTGCTAAACTTATTTATTAGTTCTAATAGTTTTTCTGTGGATGCCTCAGAATTTTCTATATTTCTCTCCCCTCTAACTGCCTTTTGTTTCTTTTTCTTGTCTAACTTCTCTGTCTAGACTCTCCAGTTTGATATTGAGTAGAAGTGTAGTGGACATCCTTGTATTTGATGCTTTGATGATGGGAGAAAACATCAGTCTGTCCCCATTACGTATGATGTTCCACGAAAGAGACTTCTGGCCAAGATGGAGGCATAGGTGGATATACTTTGCCTCCTTGCACAAACAAAAGAAGGACAACAACAAATTTAAAAACAAAACAAAAAAAAAATAACCAGAACTGCCAGAAAATCAAACTGTATGGAAGTCCAAAACAAGGAGTTAAAGAAACATTCATCCAGACAGGTAGGAGGAGCAGAGACAGGCAGCCATGGAGGAAAGGATGCATGACAAGGTAGTGGCTGGGGATGGGGGCAGGCAATGAGGCAGCTGGCAGAGTGGGAGATCCCACTTTTGCCTGCGGATAAACCAAGAGGAACAACTAGGGAGTGAGACAGACCATACAACCCAGGTTTCCAGTGCAGGCAATAAAGCCTCAAAACCTCTGACTGAAAAAACCTGTTGGAGTTGAGGTGGCAGGAGAAACTCCCAGCCTCACAACAGAGTTCACTGGAGAGACCCACCAGAGTCTTAGAATGTACACAAAACCAACCACTGGGAATCAGCACCAGAAGGCCCAATTTGCTTGGGAGTAGTGGGGGAAGTGACTGAAAGCCAGATGAGAGCTGAGCAAGTGGCATTGTTTCCTCTCATACCCCTCCCCCACATACAGTGCCACAACACAGTGATAAGTGGGTTGCCTTGCCCTGGAGAATTCCTAAGGCTCTGCCCCTTACTACATAACAGGCATGCCAAGACAAAAAAATATATGGCCCAACGAAAGAAGAAATCAAAGTTCTAGGAAAAATACAATTAAGCCATAAAGACAGAACCAACCTATTAGATGCAGAGTTAAAAACCCTGGTAAGCAGGATGCTCACACAAATGGTTGAGTATGGTTGCAAAATAGAGGAAAAACTGAAGGCTATAAAAACAGAAATAAAGGAAAATGTACAGGGAACCAACAATGAAGGGAAGGAAACCAGGACTCAAGGCAATGGAGTGGACCAGAAAGAAGAAATAAACATTCAACCAGAACAGAATGAAAAAATGAGAATTCAAAACAATGAGGAGAGGCTTAGGGACCTCTGGGACAACTTTAAATATTCCAACATCCAAATCTTAGGGGTGCCAGAAGGAGAAGAAAAAAAGCAAGAAATGAAAAACTTATTTGAACAAATAATGAAGAAAAATTTCCCAAGTCTGGCTAAGGAAGTAGACTTCCAGGAAGTCCAGGAAGCTCAGAGAGTCCCAAAGAAGTTGGACCCAAGAGAGCATGCAACAAGACTCATCATAATTACATCACCCAAGATCAAAGATAAGGAATCTTAAAAGCAGCAAGAGAAAAGGAGACAGTTACCTACAAAGGAGTGCCCATAAGGCTACTAGCTGATTTCTCAAAAGAAACCTTACAAGCTAGAAGGGGCTGGAAATAAGTATTCCAAGTCATGAAAGGCAAGGACTTACATCCAAGATTACTCACTCTATCCAGCAAAGTTTTCACTAAGAATGAAAGGGCAGATAAGGTGCTTCTTAGATAAGGTCAAGTTACAGGAGTTCATCATCACCAAGCCATTATTATATAAAATGTTAAAGGGACATACCTAAGAAAAAGAAGATAAAAATATGAACAGTAAAATGACAACAAACAGCTATCAACAAATTAACCTAAAAAAATAAAAACAGTGAAAACAAAAACTAAGCAAATAAATAACTAGAACAGTAACAGAATCAGAGAAATGGAGATCACATGGAGGGATTTCAGTGGGCAAGGAGAAGGGAGGAATGGGGGGGGGAAGTTACAGGGAAGAAGAAGCATAACTGGTAGGCATAAAATAGATGGGGAGAGATAAAAAATGACATAGGAAACAAAAAACTCAAAGAATGTATGCATATAGTGCATGGACATGAACTAATTGGGGTGGAAGGCTGGAGGGTTGGGAGTGCAGTGCAGAGGGGGGACAAAGGGGGAAAATTAGGAAAACTGTAATAACATAATTATTAAAAGTACTTTAATAATAAAAAAATGATCTTTAGACTGGGCTTAAAGCAGCATTATGTCCCAAAGAACTGTTTGGAAAGATAAGACAGTAGATATTGTGACTATTGGACTGAAAATTGAAGACATTCTTTAGAATTAGCATCACTCTGTTAACTTATCTGAACTTCATGTAATTGTTTCCCTTCCCTTCCTCATAAATACCCCTTGCCTTCACTATTTTGGTTTTTGCCTGAATCAGTTTTTCCCAAACAGCTCTTCTTTTGGACCTCAAATAAACACTCATGATATCTCACTTGAACTTTTATTTTTAGGGTAACACCTGTTGATATAAAAATGGCAACAAGTGTTACCCTAAGCCTGTAGAGAATTTTTGTTTATTGAGCCAAACTAATGACATTCTAGGAAGTGAGATCTCAAATACTCCAGAGAATGACAGTTTTGCAGTTTCTTTTTACACATTGGAATTGGAATTAAGGCAGAAAGTAAGAAAGATTATATAAAGGTGGTAGGAAGCAAGTTTGGGATTGGGTTACAGGATAGTTAACCTGATTATATGCTCTCTTGAGGGTGGTTTCACCACTGAGGAGTCTGAAAGAGAGCATTACTAAGGCATTTCAAAGGTGTGTTAACTTAGATGCACAGTAGCAATGAAGAGGGCTTGCTTAAGGCAAAAAGAAACTTTTCACACCTGGTGTGTGACCACCCACCGTGACCTGCGCATTAGGAATTTGTGATCAGATCACCCTGTAAGGTTACTTTTGGTCACTGACTTATCATTATGGAGCCCTCTTTTCATTCACACGCTGTTTAAAGACACCTTATTTATTATAAGTGTAAATTATTATTTATAGTGTTGATTCATTAACACCGTATTTTTGATGACATAACTCATCAAGCACATAACTCTAGCACATAACTCACTACTGAAGGAGGTTTATCTAACACAGTATTTTCTCCACAAGGTTCATCATGGCCCTCTTTACTTAGGTATGCAGTCCTGTCCGAGTAGCTCAGTTACTTAGGGTGTCTTTCTGATTCGCCAAAATTTGAGGTTCAATGTCTGGTCAGGGCACATACTACAAGAATCAACCAATGAATGCATAAATAAGTGGAATAAAAAATCGATGTTTTTCTCTGTGTCCTTTTCTCTCTCTTTGAAAATCAATGAATGAAATTTAAAAATAAGAAACACTCAGCAGCACTTCAGCACTATAGTTGTGAGCATTTTAAATAGTAAAATCACTAACCAAAAAAAAAACATTTTAAGCACATAAATGCTTCAAATGTGGCACTAAGTATACTTCCAACAAGAGTTTATAGATGGTCAGGATGGAGATATAGATAATATGTCTAACTTCCTCACACAACCACATCAAAATTACAACTAAACTATAGAACAACCATCACTCAGAAATGTCAAAAATTGAGTTGAATGGAAGTCTGACAACTACAGAATTAAAGAAACCACAACCATCCAGACTGGTAGGAAGGGTGGGGATATGGAGATGCTGGATGAGCTGGTCCCACACACATGTGTAGTGAATAAAAATTTGGGAGGTATTTCTCGGGAGTAAGGAGTTCCAGTCCCTCAAACCAGGCCCCTAAGCCCAGGTTTCCAGTGCCTGGAAGATAAGTCCCTATAACTCCTGCCTGCAAAAATCAGTGGGGATTGGGTCGGTGAAAGAAACTTCTGGAGTCCCAAGCAGTTTCTCTTAAAGAACCCACACATGGACTTACTAAGACTCACTCCCTCTGAGCTCCAGCACTGGGATGCTGAGCTCCAGCTTGAAAGGCACCAGTGGCACATGGAGAGGAACTGAATTATGGGAGTAAAAGTACTGAGGAACTGGGATGGGAGTAAAAGATGAAAAACTGTACTTGAATAACAATTAAAATAAAATTAAAAAAAGAAAATAAAAGAAATTTTTTCCTTTTTCTATTTTGTGAAAGGTTTGTAAGGGATTAGTGTTAATTCTCCTTTAAATTTGTGGTAGCATTTACCAGTGAAGTCAACAGGTCTAGAGCTTTTCTCTGTGGAAAGTTTTTTTTTTTAATTGTTTTTCAAGTACAGTTTACTGTCATTTACTCCCGTCCCAGACCACCCCCTCAGTGCTCCCCACCTCCCTCCCATTTCCACCCCCGTTAGTTTTTGTCCATGTGTCCTTTATACTTGTTCCTATAATCCCCTCCCTTTTTCCCTGAAATTCCCTCCCCTCTCCCCTCTGGATACTGTCATCCCCTTTTCTATTTCAATGTCTTGGCTATATTTTGCTTGCTTGTTTGTTTAGTTGCTTAGGTTCCTGTTAAAGGTGAGATCATATGGTATTTGTCTTTTACTGCCTGGCTTATTTCACTTAGGATAATGCTTTCCAGTTCCATCCATGCTGTTGCATAGGGTAGGAGCTCCTTCTTTCTTTCTGCTGCATAGAATTCCATTGTGTATATGTACCATAATTTTTTGACCCATTCATTTACTGGTGGGCACCTAGGTTGCTTCCAGCACTTGGCTATTGTAAATTGTGCTGCTATGAACATTGGGGTGCATAGGTTCTTTTGGAATGGTGTTTCAGGGTTCTTGGGATATAATCCTAGCAGTGCAATTGCTGGGTCAAAAGGCAGTCCCATTTTTAGTTTCCTCAGAAAATTCCATACTGTTTTCCATAGTGGTTGTACCAGTCTGCAATCCCACCAACA
>PVKM010045953.1:0-11829 GCA_004027735.1 Carollia perspicillata
GGGAGCATCTAGCAGCAGTTGGTGTCCCAAGCACAGGAGGGTCCCCCTTTCTCCCTTGCTCCTGCTGCACGAAGCACCGTTGAAGTACTTACAGACTCGGGTCCCGAGATGTTCACTCCCTGCTCCACCGTGGCTGCAAAATGGAGGCCCTTTCTGGGCCCTAATCCTGAAAGTTTCTAGTTCATCCTTTCTTCCACATCCAATCAGCTAGCAAGTGCAGTGGACTTGACTTCCTTAATGTCACTTTGCTTCTCTTTGTTCCCTGCCAGGCCCTGGCCAGGGTCCCCATTGTCTCTCCCAACTGGTCTTACCACACCCACTTTTAATCCCCCCAATTTTCCCTCCACATGATCTTTCTAAACGGCATATTTGAAAAAAAAGATTTTATTTATTATTTTTTGAGAGAGAGGAGAAAGGAGGGAGAAGGAGGGAGAGAAACAGCAATGTGTGAGAGAAATACTGATCAGTTGCCTCTTGCATGCTGCCAAGTGGGGACCTGGCCCACAACCCAGGCACGTGCCCTGACCGGGAATCGAACTGGTCAGCGGCGTTTTGGTTCCCAGTCCGGTGCTCAGCCCACTGAGCCACACCAGCCAGGGCATAAAGGGCACATTTGCTTGTTCAGTTCCTCTGCTTAAAGCACTTTGAGGGCTCTGCAGTGCCTTTGGATAGGGGCCACGTGCCTCAGCCCATTTCATGGGCTCTTCCCCTTCCGGCCTCCGCTTTTCTTTCTTCCTGTTACTGTTAGCTGCCTTCCTTTGTGTCACCAGCCTGAATTCTGTGAACACCGCTCACTGTCTCACGCCTCCAGGCCTTTGTCTATCCTGGTTCTTCTCCCTGGAATGGAGTCTTTTGCTGACTCCTATTCAAATTTCGGTCTCTGTTTAGACAACATTCTACTGGGAAACTCCCCTGCAGGGATGGCCTTGGTTATGGGCTGTCATGGATGCTCGTTACACATACTCTGCCATTATTATAATTTTCTTTTCTTCTGTCTGTCGCTTAACCCTGGCCTGCACATTAGCTTTACTGAGACAGCTTTTTAAATGCCGATGCTGCCCCCTACCTTCCCTTGAGATTCTGAGTTAACTAACCGGGTGTGGAACTGGGGTGCTGGTAGTTTTTGGAGTTCACCTGGCGATTCTGATGTGCAATCAGGGCAAAGAACTGCATCGCACTCCGCACAGAGCTCCTGGGCCCGGGCGTCCTGTCTGCCATAGTCATGGCTCTAAACCCCTCCCCCGGCTCTGGAATGCCCAGGGGTTTAATAAGCAGGTTGGCTAAGTGGATGCAGCGGTTTATAGACGGGATGAAGAAATCACTAAGGCCAAAAAATGATGCAAACCAAACATACACTGGGTAGCAAGTTAGAGCTTTTGAAAGGTTCTAGAGAACAATCACTAACCAGTCCTGTGAACACTTACTGATCACTCAGGTCACTTAAAAAATATTCCTAGGTCTGTCTACTTTAGATTCATCGTAAAAATCACACAGTTAGGTGGCTGGTCCCCCTCTAGAAGCCTTCTCCTCCCCTCTTCCCCAGGCTCACCTTGAAGCCACATGCTACAATGTCAGAGGCCCCAAACCCATTTCTGAAAGACTAGTGTGTGATTTAAATTTTACTGTACATTTCCTGAAGTTTTCATCTCTTATGAATGGTAAAGTGTAATTAAAAATTCCCTGGCCAGCTTCTCTGCTCTCCTTCTCCTCCAAAAGCCTTCTTCAGTTTCTTTGTCTTCACTCTGCCTATCCTCCCTTCTCTGAAAAAAGGCTCTAATGTCTCCTAACGTCTAGCAGGGCAGCTCTTTCCCTCTGCTTGCATAGTCGACACAGTAAGCTGAAGCCGGAAGCTAGCTGAAGAGTGACCACTCATGGTTTCTCCAGTGCTCTCCTGGGAGGCCTCAGTTCATCTTGACACACTATAAAGCCCTTTCTGCCTGGAATCATTCATACGGGCACCACATTATACCAGGGTTCCGGGAGCAAGTACCGTTCACCCCAGTGCTGTGTCAGCCACGGGGTATGTAGGGGGCAGGGCGAGAGGGGAGTAGGGGAGGAGGTGTGCCAGCTCCTCCCTACACAAGGCCTGATGTAAGACCAGTGGAAGCACGGGGATGGATGCCGTGGGGTGCTGGCCGAAGTCACCCCATGTAGACACACAATTATTAATGTCCTTTAGCCAAAGATCATCAGGGACACACCTGAAGTTAAATTAGTTAGCTTTACTGCTCTCTGCAACGAGGAAGAACTCATACCTTGGGGAACTGGAGCGTCTCAGTATGAGGGTGTTCTAGGGACTTGCTGCAGGATTTTGTGAGTTCTCAGGTGATTTTGGAGGTGGTTCAAGGAAGCAGGGCTTTGCTCTGGACTGGGTGTTCTCATGATGTGGGTGTAATTCTCACTGAGAATCTGTGTTAGTTTGCTCCGGCTGCCATAACAAAATACCACAGACTGGGTGTTTAAGCAACAGACATTTATTTTCTCACAGTTCCGGAGGCCAGAAGTCCAAGATCAAGGTGTCAGCAGGTTTGGTATTTCCTGAGGCCCCTTTCCTTGGCTTGCAGAGGGTCGATTTTTTGCTGTGTCCTCACACGGTTGTCCCACCATGCCTGAGTGCCCTGATGTCTTTTTTTGTGTCCAAATTTCTTCTTCTTACGAGGATGACAGTCAGATTGGATTAGCGCCCACCCTAACGGCCGCATTTTAATGTAATCACCTCTCTAAGGACCCCATTTAAGAAAAACAGTCCCATTCTGACGTACAAGGTATGGGCTTCGACACACGAATTTCGAGGGGACACAGTCCGGCCCCTAACAGCATCTTACCACATCTTGTCTACAAGGTGGGGGAAATGATCGAAGTCAAAGCAGAGCTGGGTGAAGCAGCAGCAGCCACTCAGTAGTCAGGATGGGGCTATTTGGCCCTTTGTGTGGTTCGGACACTGTTACTGTGGAGATGAGGTCATGGAGCGGTCTTGTGTTTGTCTTCGCCCATCACAGTCATCGGGTGGCCTTGTCGGACGGTGATGTCTGTGAAGTTATTCACGTCCAACAGGAGAGCTCCGCAGCAAGTCTTCAATGATAGAGCCAGGCCAGCTTCCGGCTATCAGGAGATGCCTTCTCTTTCTCATAATCTAGGTACAAGCTGTGCTCGTTAAGCAAATGCAGCTTTGGGATAATCACCACACTTTCTAACTTATAAGTTTCTGGTGCCAGCAAGGGAGTGTGGCAAAACTCCAGCCCCCTTCCAGGAGGCGTGGAACCTGAAGCCCTGGAAGTGCAAGACGTAGGTCTTGAGCCCATCCCTTGGAGCACGCGACCTGAGGACGGAGCCCCATGTTGGGACAGTTGGGAATTCCTTGGCACCCCACTTCACTCGGTGTGTTAGTGTTCTGTTGCTGTGTGACAAGTTCCCACAAGCTCAGTGGCTTAAAATAGCACACATCTATTGTCTCATAGTGTCTCTGGGCCTGCAGTTCAGGCACGGCTTAACTGGTCCACTGCTTAGGGTAACACGAGGCTGCCATCAGCGTGTTTCCCAGGACTGTTTTCTCACAAGAGGTTTTGCTGGGAAAGAATCTTCTGAGTTTGCTCTGGCTGTGGGCAGAATTCATTTCCTCATGGTTGTCGGACTCTGGCAACTTGCTTTTCAAAAACGGCAAAAGAGAGGGAATCCAGGGAGAATAGGTGCTGCACCCTTGTCTAGTCATGCGTGTCCATCGCCTTTGCCATCTCCAGTGGTGGTAAGCAAGTCACAGGTCCTACTCACACTCAAGAGAAGGACAGAAGTGTGAATGCCGGGAGGCAGGACCAAGGGAGCCTGCCCGCCATACCCGGGCAGTCCAGCCATTTTGGGAAGCCTGAGTGTGTTAAGTGACTCAGGACTTGGAAGGCTGCAGGGCAGCCATGCCAGGCAGGCTGAGGCAGGGTGAAGGCACAGAGGTGGGGTGGCACCACAGCAAATCCTCTGCAGACCCTGAAACTTTTGTTTTGGAGGGAATATCTGATTTTTGGGAAAGAGCAAAAAGGCCTCCAGGCTATAATTTCCTCAGGTGACTACTATGACGGGAACAGGCTTCACAGGTTTCTGTAAATTCAGGAAGCCATTGGTAGGGACACAGAGGAAGAATTTAGGAGTAGGTGGACATAGGGAGGTTGCAGGGGTATCAATTGTACATGAAAGAGAAACAGGGAGGAGCAGGAAAAGGTTTACACACATCTAGGTCTCTGGCAGTGGGAGGCGAGAGGTCTGTACCAAGAATAATAGTCCAGTCAGGGAGCTGAACTAGATAAAGAAATTCTGTGCATACACAGACAGGAGGCTACCGGTATATTTAGCATCTCCTTCCTGGCCAGAAAGGAGCAGCCAGGAAGGCCTTCAGCCTAGAGGTCTTGAAAGATTTTATTTATTTATTTTTTAGAGGGAGGGGAAGGAGAGAGAGAAAGAGGGAAAGGAACATCAATCAGTTGCTTTTTGTACATCCCCAACCGAGACCTGGCCCACAAGCCGCAGCCTAGATGTCTTCATAAGGTAGGGGAGGACGAAGCCATGCCAGTCTGCCTGTCACCAGGGCTGGGGCAGCACTGTGGAGTGATGGGGGACTCAGGGATGTCTGTGGAGACACGTATGGAGGGTAGATGTGATTCTACTAAATGTTTGGGCACTGACTGTCTTACAGAGTAAATCTGGTGAAGGCAGGAAGCCCCACTTTTAAAAAATGTCAGAAACAAAGTTATCTATACACCAGATATTTCACTCAATGTCTGACCATATCATGGGCCATAAACAAAGTCCCAATAAATTCAAAGTCATTGAAATTATACAGAGGATGTTTTCTGATTACAATGGAATTAGACTAGAAATCAATATAATAAGGTATCTAGGGAATAACCAGAGTTTGGAAATTAGGCAACATACTTCTAAACTATCACAGTCAAATAAAAACTCACTTTGCCCTGGCCAGTGTGGTGCAGTTGGTTGCAGGACCATCTCATAAACCAAAAAGTTGTGGGTTGAATTCCGGTCAGGACACCTGACTAGGCTGTGGGTTCCATCCTTGGCCAGGGTGCGTGCAAGAGGCAACCCATGGGTGTTTCTCTCCTTTTTTCTCTCCCTTTTTCCCCCTCTCTCCAAAATCAATGATCATGTCCTTGGGAGAGGATAAGAAAACATCACAAGGAAATTAGAAAGTATGCCCAACTGAATGATAATACATTTCAAAATCTCTGAGATACAGTTAAAGCAGTGCTTGAAGGGAAATGTGTAATTTTAAATGGTTATATTGGAGAAGAAAGATTCAAAGTCAACGACCTAAGATTCCACCTTAACAAACTAAAAAAGAAGAGGCAAGTACACCCAAAGCAACTAAAAAGAAGGAAATACAGGTAAGAGCAGAAATCAATGTAGTAGAAATGACATTGTAACGCAAATGTAATGTTAATTTTTCGTTAACAAACTCCATCGTGTTTTTGTGACACATTATTCCTCCCCGCTTCCCTCTAGCCACAGCTGATTGGTTGATAATTCATTTGTAGTGGGGGACAGAGTATGAAGTAATACTTAATTATTGTATTAGGTTGGCCAAAAAGTTCACTTTTTTTTTTCCATAAAATGGCTCAAGTAGCACTTTAACTTCATTTGAAACAATTTTGTTAGATTGTATTGTGACAGCTGTCATATCAGTGTGCAGTTAAAGAAACATCAAAATTGGTGTATTTTTATGTAGCCATTTTAATACTGAAGATGGAAGAAAATAAGGGACATTTTCAGCATATTATGTTTTATTATTTCAAGAAAGGTAAAAATACAAAAACACAAAAAAGATTTGTGCATATGTGGAGAAGGTGCTGTGACTGATCGAATGCATCAGAAGTGACTTGCGAAGTTTCGCGCTGGAGAGTTGTCGCTGGACGATGCTCTGCTCCACGGTTGGGTAGACGAGTTGAAGCTGACAGCGATCAAATCAGGACATTAATGGAGAACCATCAACTTCTACCACGTGGGAGATAGCCAACATACTCAGATTATCCAAATCAATAAAGTTACTGGTGAAAAGGAAAAACGCGTCTTTATTTTAAGGAAAAAAACAAACAAACAAACCCACGAATGTTTTGGGCCACCTAATCCTTCCCTTTTGGATTCTTGATGCTGTCATCTCGCAACCAGAGAACGTTTTCGCCAGTAGGTGGCAGCACTGACACCTTGAAAATCTGGATAGGCGGCAGGGTGGGTGAGATTGGAACCAAAGATTGCTGCAGGGGGCTGAAAGGGAGTTTGTTGAAGACGAGAGGGAGAGAGAGAGAGAGAGGGAGGGACAACTCAGAAAGTAAATACTCACACCTGGGGCAGGAAAAAGTTAACGATTTCACAAAAACATCTGAAGCCTAACGCCCGGGAAATCAAAGCCTGGAAAACTTAGCTCGTTCAAGCCAGGGGTTCTTTACTGGAGCACTGAGGACGTGTTTCGGGGGGTCAGAAAACTCCTCCCACTGCGTGCAAATCTGGATACCCCCGACCCCCACCCCTCTACGGTCCGCAGTTTCTATTAGAGTCTCAAAGCAAACAGGGACTTTAAAACAAGATCCCCTGCTACAAATGCTCCATTAAACACCACTTGAAAGGTAATCACGCCTAAGTCTGGGCTGTACGAGGAGGTAGGAAAGTGCACTCGAGCTTTGGGGGTGGGGTGGGGTGGGGTGGGAGAGGCGCTGTACAGCTAGCTGCTTTCACAATTTTCTCGTCCTGAAGGGTCAGTGATGTGAAAAGCCCCCTGGGGAACTTGGAGCGGAAGGGGATCGGCCACATTCTGCAGGATTACTATGTGCGCCAAAGGAGGTGTTTTTCATCAGTGTCCTCAATTACTCTTGGCAGTAATCATTCGAGCTTGGTGTTCACATCCTTGTATTATTCCCTCGAATTCCTTAAGAGGGCCCTCAGTGGAGTGCCTGCTTTTGTGGTTCCGCACGTTAAGTGAATGCACACATTGGCTATTCCCCATTTTTACAGACAAAACTGCCATACGATTTTCTTTGTTTAAATGAACTTTCCTTAAAAAATAGCCTTTCGTTTGTTTCATTGGCCTATCTCTTTCTGTCAAGAGCCAACCTCAGAACTGGCCGCAGAAACACAGACATAAGGGCGGGAGCCAAGGCGGTTTTAGGTTGAACTTAGAAGACAGTGCTGGAACCTCACCTTTCCTGGCGCCTCCGGAGGTGGCCGCACGCCCCAGCAGCTTTTGGGCGGGAGAACCCTGCCGGGCTCCGCTGCCTTCGGGCAGCGCAGAGTTGTGGGGAGTCGGACCGGCCCCACCTGGCGGTCACGGCCCGGCTCGCCCGCCCCGCCTGGAGGCAGCTGCGCAAACTGCAGGGGGAACAGGCCAGAGGTGCGGGGCGGTCGGCGAGTCCCGGCCCCCGAGCCCGGGGAGCCGTGGCGGCCGCCGGCTAGCCGAGGCCTCACTCCTTGCCTCCGCGCCCAGGCCTCGGAGCCGCGGTGAGGACGATGTGTCCCTGGAGCTGGCTGCTGCTGCCCACCCTGGGCCGGCTGCCCACCCTCTGCCTGCTGCCCAACCGTGCAGCCCCGCGGCGCAGCGCTCTCGCTCCCGCGCGCTGCGACCTCCAGCCCCAGGTAAGGCACGTCCGTGCTGCGGGCGGCCGCCCGGCGCCTCCCAGGGGATTACCTGCTGAGTCCCTCGAAGTGCCACGCGCTGGGCGGTAAGCTCGGCCGCGGGGCGGACTCCGCGCGTCCGCCTGTCACAACAGCGCCTCCTCGCTCCCGTGTCCCGCGGCGTCCCCGGTCCCCTTTTCCCGCGGGGGCGCAGCCCTGCGGCCGCCCAGCCCCGCGCATTATCAGCCCCGGGAGCCCCAGCCGGGTCTCCTGGGTCTCGCTGGTCTGCGTGGGAGACGTTCGGGGGATGAATTCGCCAGGACCGTGTGGGAACGCGGGCACGTTTACCTTGGAACTTTGTTCCGCCCTCTGCTTCCCAGCGTGTAATTTCTCCTGTTCTCACCGGAACGGGGAAAGCACCGTGCAGCTGCTCGACTTAACCTTCACATTATTGAGTCCCGACTTAGAGGGGATTTGGGGGAGCCGAAGCCTTTCCCGTATTTCACCGACCTGGGAAACTGAGACTCAGAATGGGCCGGGTGTTCCCGGGTCACAGAGCGCACTGGCGGAGCGACCGCCCGACGGCCCCGCGTTCGCACGCCCGGGGCGCTCGGGGCGCTAGCCGCCGGAGCTGTTAGCGCGGGTGTGAGGGTGACGGGCCCCCGGCCCTGTGGGAGCGGAGAAGCCGAAGGAAACCGGGCAGATCTCGCGTCTCCGAGACTGGACCTCTTGCAAGATGAATGTTTCCTTCTCCTGATCATTTTTCTTGCGCTCGGAATTTCTTCGTCGTTCTCAACTCCCGGGTCTGCGCATCGCGGAGGTTGTATTTTTCGAGTTTGTATCCCCGGGTGCAGTTTCTGATGATCGCTGGAGCTGGGCAGGGCGATCCTAGGCTTAGGGCCGCCGGGCGGGGCAGTTCAGGGTCGGCGCGTCTTCGGTGACACCTGCGCAGCAGCCAGGGCCACGCCCACCACCGGGTATTTTTAATTTCACTCATCGACCTAACTACAGCAAAGGAGCGGGTGGCCTAATCGAGGAGTTGCTGGCGAATCGGGCTGGCCGAAGAGCCGCACTGTGTTCATAAGGCGCCTGGGCTTGGACTCTTTCCCTGTAGTCGGGAGGCTGGGGGGCATCAGTGGGAAGTCCCACCGGCCCGAGTTTCCAGCTCTGCTGCGGGTGGCCGCTGTGTGCTTGCTATACCAAGCAGAGGTCCATTCTTTCTTATGAAAACAGAAAGCCTTTCACTTCTGCAACATTTATTACCAATTTATAATTATATTATGACCAGTGAGTCTTAATAAGGTCTGTTTCTCTCGAATCTGTCTTTGTGGGTCTTTTATTCTATCACTTCTCAAATTCTTCAGTCTCAGGACCTCTCTGCATTATAAAAAAGTATTGAAGTCTCCAGAGAGCTTTTATTTGTGTGGGTTAGTGGAAATATTAAACACAAGCGCACGTGCCATTAACCATCACAGCAGTGATGTTATCACATGCCTGTAGCCTCTAGAAAATTCTGTCTCTACGGTTGTGAGAGAATGAGAGAGAAAGAGGACAATATCTTAGTATTTTGAAAATAGTTCAGACTTTACAGATTACTTGAAAGGGCCGTAGGGGCATCCACAGTTCCCTGGACTACACTTCGAGAATCACTGTTCTTTTCAGTGGGCAAATTGTCTTATGCCCTGCAGAGATCAGAAGGTCAGTAGGGGCAGAGCTTGTCCCGCATGCTCTAGAGGACCCTGGGGGTGGGTCCCCCAGGGGGTTCAGGTCTTGAGACTGTAGAGTCGAGCTCTGGAATCCAGCCTCCAGTTTGATGGGGCAGTTTACTGCAGCTTTCTGGAAGGACTGTGGCTTGAGAGCTGCTTTGGTGTCCAGTTTTTGGTAACCATTGGAGAGGACTCCTGAGCTGAAGTCTACCCACAGACACAGCAGGCTTACGCTGAATGCCACACAGGCTGTCTCTTTTCCTTATCAATACTCAAACAGAACTGCTGAGTTCTTTCCTATTCCTGCCTGTGTTCTTTCATACTTGCTGCTTGTTTTCCCAGCTATCCGCACGCTTCCTATACTTCTATGTAGACTCTGCTCAAATGTCTCTCATGAGACTCTTCCTGATTACCTGTTCAAGATTATGTCAATCACCCCCGCCCCCGTCTGCCCTCCTAGCTGCCTTCCCTGATTTTTTTTTTGCAGCACTTAACCATCATCTGATAAAAATTTCTGTTTATTGTAACAAAAATGATGCAATCTCTGTAAGAGTAGGAACTTTTGTCTGTTCTCTTTGCTACTGCATCCCCAGTGCCTAGAAGGGTGCCCGGCCACAGGAGATGCTCCGTAAATATTTGCCGTGTGAAAAAGGTAAACTAAAGCCAACTTACTGTAGTGTCATTCTAGCTGGTCTGCTGAAGGGTCCTCCTGGACAATGCGGTTGTCACAGGTCCCAGGACGCTGGGCTGGGAGGGGCCGAAGAGAGCAGTGGTCCAGGGACTGAGCTCACATTACACAAGTGGTCATTGTGCTCCTTTGTTTCATTTCACGGGTCACACACATGTGTTAAAGTCTCCACTGATTCAGTTGCCAGAGCTTGAGGCTTCTTGTTGTCTCCATTATCCATGGCACTGTCTTTTTCTTTTGGGATGGTTGCAGCAAGATTTTAAAAGGATATTTTAATAGTGTTAGATCATCGTAATGTTAAACTATGTGGTTTCTTCTAGTAGGATGTGGTGGCTACAATGATAGTGAAATGGGGTAGTAGAGCAATTGTGTGAGTGTGCGCGTGTGTGTAGACAAAGAACTCTATCCCCAGGGTGGTAGTGTGGGGAAGGCGGGGGCAGTTGCACCCGTTAGATCAGCGCAGCAGCTGGGGGGCTCACCCATGGGCAAAGGCAAGGTCAGAGCTCCCTGATCAGAAGCCTCGAAGACTCTTCTTTCAGCCGTGCCCTGTGGGGCAGTGTTTGTGGTCAGCAGGGACAGCTGCTGGGGCAGAGTGCTTAGGGGCACAGGGTGCCCTGCTCCAACAGGACAGAGCTCCATTTATTCAAGAAGCTCTATGAGGGTTGTTTCTTTAAAACCTCTGCTTAAAAAAAGGTAGAAATCCCCCCCCCCCTCCAAATTGTGTTGTCTTGAAAAGAGGGAGTGTGAAAGGTGGCAGACTGAGGATTTAAAGGTGTCAGTGTGGATTTATCTGGGCAGGTAATTAGGCTCAGGGAAGGTAGCTGGACAGGCCTTTCTAGATTTGGAGTCAGGGGGCGCTCCTGAGCAGCAGTGTAACTCCTAGGGTATTAATTGAAAAAGATACGACTTTCTATCTTGAGTAAAGTCTTTTGCATATTAAGGCCACATTATGTGTTTAAAACCAGGGGCTCAGGAGTCAGTCGACCTGGCTTCAAATCCTGGATGCACCACTGAGCAGCCATGAGACCTTGGGTAACATCATAAACCTCTCAAGGCCTCAGTTTCTCCATCTGGAAATGACCAGTGTCCCCCACTTCCTCTCCTGTTTTCTCCTGAATGGGCACTGGGCAGGCTTTCACCCTGTGCCACCCAAACCATTCTTGTCCGGGTCCCCAGTGACCTTGGTGTTGCTCCATCCAGTGGGCAGTCCTCAAACCCTCAACTTCTTTGTCCCATCAGTCACACTGAGCCCACCCGCTTACTTTTTCCTCCTTGAAGCACTGTCCTTTGATTGGCTTCCTACTTCCCTGATTTTCCCAGTAACCTCACTGACCACTTCTCTCTTTTGGTGGCTTCTCTTCTCCCGCTTCACTTCAGAAAGTTGGACCATTTCTAGACTTTTTCTTTTCTGTTTACTCCGAGTCCCTTGGAGAGCTCATCCAGTCCCATGGCTCTAAATAACATCCACATGGTGACAGTGCCCTCATTTTAATCTGTGGCCCAGGCCTCTCCCAACCCAGACTCCCACGTCCGCCTACCATCTCGACCTCCCCACTCTGAGGTCTGCGTGACTGCTCTACTCAACAGGGCCAAACTACCCATCTTCTTTTCTTTCCACCCCCTGTCTTCTTCATCTCAGGTGATGCCAACTTTGTTCTTTTCATTAACCTTCACCTGCAAATCCTGTTGGCTCTAGCTTCCAGAGTACATCCAGAAATCGGGTCACATTTTATCATTTCTGCCACAACCACTCTGTTCTCTCTCTCAGATTATTCCAGCAACTTCCTGACTGCCCTTGCACCCCCGCTCATCCCCCCACAGTCTATTTACTGC
>PVKM010045954.1:0-11828 GCA_004027735.1 Carollia perspicillata
AACATTTTTTGAGCACCTAGCATGACTCAGGCACTCTGCCTACACTGGGAGCTTAGAAATGAAACCCTCATCGCAACCCTCAGTGAGCACATAGCCTGGGCTAGTGCACACACTGGGCCTGAGTATTTTTAGTCATCGAATAAGGGGATAATAAAGGGAAATCTCTGAGGTTCTGAAAGACTCTAGTGTTTTTCATGTTTCTACGACCCTCTGATGGGGGCTAAAATGGAAAGATGTTCTTTGCCTCCTGAGCTGACTTTTCTAGTGGCTGGTAAATAATGCATACACTTTTTGGTGTTCCAAGGCTGGCCCAACTATCCAATTTTAGAAATCAAAGTAAACCCCAATTTCATGTCTACATCCAGGAATTTGGCTCCAGTGAAAGGTATGCATTCTGCTGAGCCTGGAGTAAGCATGGGGCAAGTCCCCAGCCCTTCCCTTCCACTCTCCAGGGGCCTCTGTCTCCAGTCTGCCCAGCTCAGGAACAGTGCTGTGGGAGAGCCTCTGTCTCCTTGGGCACTGCCTATGCATTTCTTCTCAGAGAGTTGTTTATGTGTCTATGTTGTGGTTGTTCCAAGCCAAAAGTCCAGTCCGTGTGCTTCTGACCAGCAGCCCTTAGGAATGGCCTCTGTTCAAGAAAGTCTCACCAGGCCGATGCTTTCTGGAGTAGGAAAGGAACCTTCCAAAGTTGAAGGAGAAGGTTAGCATCAATTCCCTTCTATTTTATCATATGGTTTCACAAAACTGCCAAAGGAAGGCTATGCTACCTCTGTAGGCAGGAATTTGGAATTAAGAAAGAACTAGGTTCAAACATCAGCTATTTTATTTATAATTAGGCTGAGCCACATAAAGCTGATGATGTTTTCCCATTTTCTACCTACAGATGCAGAAATGTTGTATATTTCAATCTATAGATAAATTTAATCTCTTGATGTCTCAGTGTATTCATCTGTGAAATGGGGGTAAAGTTACTTATCTGGCAGGATTGTTGCGAAGCTAAATGAGATGTATAGTAATGTGTCCAGATGGTATCTGAACATGCTCTTTTCATGTAAAAACTGAATATTCAGCATCTACTAAATGCCAGGCCACTGGCTCAGAAATGGCAGCCATCATTATTATAATAAGCTGTTTAATGGCAATCTGGTCATCCTGTCCTCAGGCTCAGGCCGCTGCAGAGCCCATGTCACGCAGCACAGGAGTGGGAGCTGGAGTGGTGACGCACCCAGGGTCACACAGGCCCACAGTGAGTCTGGACTCCGACTTCCCCATCTAGGGGCAGGCCATGCCTTTCAAGACCCTCACTTACCCCTCTGGTGTGGAGAGGGTCACTTTTCCTCCACAGCTTGCTTTGAGAATTCAATGATTACATATGCAAAGTGTCTGACACAGAGTAGGTTCTTAATAAATGGCCCAAGGCCACAAGAGGCTTGGGTGGGGACTCTGAGGGAGCACGGGAGGGGCTCCAGGGCACAGGGATGTGGGGGAGCTGGAAGCTGAGCTGAACACAAATTTCCATGCTCACACTCCAGGAGATCACCTGGGGAGAGGTTTCTGGCTGCCAGGAGCCTACGAGAAGTATGCCCTCCTACTAGAAATTGTACGGGAAGGTGAGAGAGAGGGCAAGAAACACAATTACCATAGCCATCAGCAACCAGATGCCGGATACAGCTAAAGACTAGCACCTTAATTGGGGATTAGAGGCTAAACTTGATCTACGCACACTACCTCGGTGGCTTCATTAAAAGCTGGAAAATTCTCCATGCAGATGCACTGACCTTTTGTGAAGTGACCTAGAGGCTGTGTGGGCCCCAAGGGGCATCCTGCCCTGACCAGTGATCTCCCACCTGCCCTTTCTCTGCCCATCGTGACAGCCTTCACCCTGCCCTTCTCCATCATCCTGGAGAGCCTTCCCCGACTAGCAGGGAAGGGAACCAGACTGGCCGCAGACTTGTGTCTACTTGTGTGGTGTCACTTGATAGGATCTGGGCAACCCCGGTGTCCTCCTATTTCTTTCCTTCCCATGGGCTGCTTGTTCTGAACCTCCATCCATCCTTGGTTTAGAAAAACCATTTCAAAACTCAAACCTAAGAGTTTCTCGTTAAAATGTAGGTAAAAAAGACCCCTCCGCTTTGTTTCACATAAGCCAGGTGGGAAAGTCCATTAACATCTGTCTTGTTTGATTCTCTTAATGACCTTGTAAGTGAGGAAGGACAGGAGATACTCCTCATAACTACAGAGGCAGAAGTGGGGCAGGGAGGTGGGACAGTTCCAGAACTGAGACCGACCCGGGCTCCGCTTTCCCACCAACGCACTGCGCGTGAGTCTCTCACGGGGCAGAACTCGGAGTGGCTGGAAGTTGGCAGGGAGGAGATGCTGCTGACTAAGAGGGACATGAAGGCCACTGCTCTTTTCTCAGGTTGGCCTTCCTCACGGGCCACAAACCATTGTAGTCGGGGACATTTAGGAGACGTGAGCTAGCAGAAGAGAGTGATGCCAATAGAGTTTTCAGAGAACAAAAGTCAGAAATTCAGGACCTCCTGGGAAAATCACATGCTCCTGCCCTGAAGCCCTTCCGGACAGACAGCTGCTCCTCACCTGCTGGTTTGGCCAATGGCAGGAGCTGGGCGAGGTGACCTCTGTATGGTCCCGTTGGCCAGGTGTCCAGTGCTGTTCACTGCTGACCAGGCAGCCCTTTTTTGTCTTCTTGGTTCCGGAAGGAGTTTAACCAGTCACCAAACCATGGATGGAGACACACTTTCCTGAGAGCTCAGTGGAGGTCACAAAGGAGAATGATTCCTGTTCTGACTCACAGAGCTCACAGCCTAGATGGGGAGCCAAGACAGACAGCCATCTAAAGACGAGTAGTAACAATGAGATCATCTTTAACTGCTTTGCAACTCCACCTAATTTCAAAGCACCTTATTACTTGGAATTATAATCTCCTTTACCTTTGTCTGTATATAAAGTGCTTAGCCCCATGTGCCCTGGGAAGTGTAAATGTGAACCTGAACTACAAGCTACTTGAGAGTGAAGTTGTGTTTTTATTCATCTTCTTGTTCTGTGCACCTAGTTCTGTGTGTTTTGAACTAAGTACAGAATAAATGTTTATAAATGTTCAATAAAAGAAGGTCATTTAAATTTCATCAAAGGTCTGTGAAGGGATTTCCTTTCCTTTAAAGACAAGGAATCTGAGACATAGGTAAGGAGAGTGACACACAGTGACAGAGCTCAGGCTAGAAGAGATTCCATGCTGAGTGTGAAAGCAGGACACAAGGATTCTGTACTGGGGCTAGCCGATGAAGGCTTCGGGAAGGAGGTGCACTTTTATGGCCTTTGTCACAATGACCAAGCTTCAGAGAGACCCATAAGCAAGAGGAGTCAACGAAGGGGAAGTGCATGAATAACCTACTGGGGAAGGAAGGAGCCTGCCGCAGGACGGAGTGTACAGAACAAAAGAGCCAAGGAGCAGGTCGAGACCAAGCCTGAGAGTCACACTGAAGGCCGAGGCTTTATCCTGAAGCCCATTAAGGCTGGGGCACCACCTGGACCACTTTCCACCGATAGACACCAAACCTAGGCCTATGTCCATCCAATGTGGAGGCTCTGTGTTAGATACCAGCACCAGATCTTGAAAAGATGGAGAGCCTTTATCCCAGGACGGCACAGGGTCATCTGCTGGGCAATGTGATTCATTTATTAGCACCAGGAAAATGAGAAAAGCAATCTGCCTGGGCCTCTAATGAGAAAGATTGGAGCCCACAGAGTGCATGTTTATTACTAAGGATGCCACATTAATTACGGACTGTGGAAGGGGAGGGAAAGCTGTGTGCTCAAGCTGGGGAACTTCTGGAAGGGGTAGCCAGAATAAGGAGCATATTACTCTGGGCCCAGCATCCAGGGCTGACACTCAGCTCCCTGTGGAATGTTCACTCAACTCTGTATTCATTCATTCACTCAGCAAATACTTCTTAAATACCAACTGTATGCAAGGCACTTGTTCCATAGCCTGGAGGTCTTGTTCTGGAGCCCCCAGAATCTGGTGACTGTTGAAGACAGATGCACAACCCGATATTTAGAATAAAATTTGCTGGGATAGAGTCACCCAAAGCATGGCCTCCTAACCTAGTCTGGGGGTGACTCGAATATTCAGGGGTTATCTGGAGCTCCTGTAAGCCATCTAGGGGGCTGGTTCTTTAATTTAATTTTCCAGCAAAGGGAGCCGCTGGCCCAAGGTAGAGGGTAGCAGTGCCAGACCAAGAGCCATTGTAGGACCTAAAACAAGAGTGCTGGGACTGGCGTATTATAAACCACCTGACAAGGGGAAAAATGAAAGAGCTCTGAGTTCTAAGGACTCTGGAAAATCTAACAAGAGCCCATGTGTGTGCCTAATGTCAAGCACAGAGCCTGGAGGAATTGCAAATAAACGAGTAAACAAATGAACGAACCAATGAAACTTTGGGTTTCAGCTCAGTCACTTTCTAGCTCTGACTTTGGAAGAATCACGTCACCACCTGAGTCATTTGACATCTCTGAAACATTGATAACAAAAGGTCTTGCATAAAATTGCTGAGATGATCCAATGTGGTGGCTGTGAGTCTAATACAATGCCTGACTCTCAGAAAATGTCAGGGATGCTTGAGAAAATACACCCTAAGTGTGTAAGTTCTTGCAGAAGGGTTGTGTCTAAAGTAGGGAATTGGGTCACCTTGAGGGGGAATGATCTTTTTCACAAGTATGTTCTCCCAGGATGGGCATGTCGAGACATTTGTTGTTGCTGAAATTGAGATTTAAGGAAGATTGGTGACTTGGCAAAAGTCACACCACTGAGTCACAAATCTAGGCTTCTGTCATTCCACCCTTCGATGGCATAGAGCAAGTATTCACTGGGCCCCCATCAGGTGCCGGACACACCCAGCATTCTCTCCATTATACTCCAGCTGGGGCATGGGATTGGCTACCCAAATGCCCACCCTTGGAGACCATCTTATTCCCCTCCTCCTCCCACAGGCCAGGAATAGGAAAAGGGTGTTGCTTGGTGACTGGCACTAGGACACTGGACTGGGAAGTGGTGAAGTGAGCCTCAGGGACCTGTTTTCTGACTTCTGCTCCAGGCTCCCCTTTTTAGACCTCCCTCGTCTTACTGAGACCAGGGGTCTATTTCCTAAGGATTTGAGAACAGTGATTACATGGCCCTGGTGTGTAGGGGAAACAAGAAGGGAGGGAGAGGGAAGGCAGAATGAAGAAGAAGACCAGCTAGAGGAACTAGAGCTTGTTAAGGCCCTATTATCCCCAGGCAAGAGAGGTCTTTTTGCAGTGCACTCTGGGAACATCCCACAAGGTCTGGGTAAGGCTGAAGAACTCCAGGTATCTCCAGATGGGTCTCCCAGAGTCAGCCCCAGGGATGCTCTTGGGATGCTGGATCTGGAGTTCTTACCTCTATCCCTATTCATCCTTGAGACTTGTGGGTAGGTGTGAGGTGGAGGAATGAAATCAGAGGATGGAGGGAGGCAGAGAGTTATGCTGCTAAATCCCATTCTGCACTACAGCCTTAGGGGCAAACTCTGCATGTGTATGTGTGTGCGTGTTAGTCAGAGTTGTCCAGAGAAAGAGAACTAATAGAATGTAAAAGGATTTATTACAAGGAATTGGCTCACATGATAATGGGTACTGGCCAGTCCAAACTCTTCAAGATAGACCTCAGGCTAGAGACCCCAGTGAGCCGATACTGCAGTTCAAAGCCAACAGCTGCCTGCTGAAGAACAAAGAAGGACGAATGTTGTAGATCACATCCAAAGGCAGTCAGCTGGAGAATTCTGTCTTGCTCAGTGAACACAGAACACAGCTGGATGAGCCTGGATGTTCTCAAAACAGGGGCTCCTAGTTATCCAGTGAGAAAGGCCTGTTTGCCTGTCGTCGGGCCTTGCACCTGACCTTCTCACTTTTACCTGAACTGCTCCCTTCTCCTTGAGATCAATCCCATTTCCTTTGGTGGGTCTCTGTAGAAATGAAGGAGAGCCTGTGGCCCTCCATTGCCAAGGTCTCGCCCTTCCCCCAGCGGCGATGCCGCTTCTCCCCACTCCACATCCCTGGCTCCAGCCGGCCTCCTACCATGGTCTGTCTGCCTGCCCACTCCGTGAATTTGTGTTGATGTATGGCCAAGCCAGGTTCCCTTTTTGTGATCTCTCTCAGAATTGATTTAGCTGTTTGTGCCCTTGATTCCACTATGTGACTTTGGGGATCATTTTGTCAAATTTCTGAAATGTCCCTTCAGAGAGCCTGATTACAATTATACCAAACATAAAGATGAACTGGGAAGAAAGGGTACTTTTACAGTGCAGCCTTCACATCAACGAACTGTTGCATGTCTCCATTTGTTGGTTTTAATACAATTTTCTCCATTTTCTTGTATCTTTGCCGCTAGGTTTCTTTAGTCTGGGTTCCCCCAGAAGCAACCTCTGAGCCAACGGCTCCAGAGCCAAGTTTATTGAAAGGCACAAGGAATTCAGGGAAAAGTGATACAGGGGAGGAAGCTAGTCAATAAAGGGTGTGCTAGGAAACCAGCTTCTCTAGGGGACTGCAGCTGAATCCTGCAGGAACATTGGAAATAGTACAACATACACGCCTCAGAATTATCCCCGCTGAGGAACAAGGGGTCCCTGCATGCATTAGTCATTGGTCGAAGCTGCCTTTGGACAGCCGTGAACCTCCAGGCACTTCTGTCCAGACGTGCAGATGCAGCTTCCCACAGCTGCCACAAAAAGCAAGAGCTAGTGTTACACAGACACGGCGGTGGCAACGAAGCACGTCCTCCGCTTTCGGCAGCTTGTGGCGCAGAACCTCTTTCCCTAGGAGGGGAAACAAAGGCAGCAGCTAGAATCCACAGACAGTTCAATGGCCTTAAGGGCTTTCTGCCAAATCAAGCTGTCGTCTGAGACTGTGAAGGCCGTTGCACTGGCAGTTTTCAAGCAGGGGCCAGATGGACGAGTCAAGCATGTGAAGGGATCTGCCGCCAAGAAGTTCGAACTGCAGAGATCCCTGTAGCAACGCTCTGAACCTGACACACTCCCATGAGCACAGCTCCCAGGGCCTTCGGGGCCAGCCGGCCTCTGAGGGCCTGTCCCGTGTCACCAGCTCCAGAACATGGCCAGGCCAGGGTGTCGTGCATGGGACCTGGTTCCCCAGCCCTAAGGACTCCTCTCCCCCCCCCCTTTTTTTTTTTGAAAATTGCTTGGCATGTTCAGAAATTTTATTTTTGCATTTAAAGCAAACAGTACACTTAATTATTTGAGCCTGAACAATAGGGTTTTGAGCACAGCAGCTCCTAGAGGGATCACAGCTGGATAACACCCAATGGATCCTCTGAATGGAACTGCTCTCAGAAAAAAACATTGTTTTGAAGTGGTAATTTCTCTTTTGGAAGCTGAGACTAAGTGAAGGGACCCAGAAAGGGACCAAACAATTTCCCCTAAGGAGTGGAAAAAAACAAGGGACTCCCGGCCCAGTGAGCCCATTCCCTCAGTTGTCTCCATCTGTCAGTGGACTCCCAGGGCTCTCAGGCTTACTGGGCACTTCTCTTCCCCAACTCCTCTGTGTGTACTGGGTGAGCAAGAAGTAATCAGTCGGAGGACAGGCTGATGGGTGGAGCCAACCCCACCCACCTCCACCCACTTAGGACAGAGGGATGAGGGTATGCTCTAGCTAGCCTTCCTAGAAACATGTCTGGTCTCTATCAAATGAAATTATTGCTTCTAAAAAAATGCTCCATATCAGAACTGCTGCTTTTGCAAATAAAGAATGCTTAGTAGGAGAAGGGGGCTAGGAAGTGCCAGAACAGATTTTCCCTCTTCCCTAAGGTTTCTGAACATAAACTTCTTCATGCTGAGATTCATTTGAGGGCAGAGATGCTGTGTTTGATTGAATTTAAAAAACACATATTGAGCCTCTACTATGCAAAGGCAGCCTTGGTCCAAGGCACAAAAACATGGCGGTTTAAAGGAAGAAACAGACAACTAAAATATAAATAAATGCTAGTTCACTGTGATGTGTGACTACAGTGATCCTTCCTCCTCCCTCCCTCCCTTCCTTCCTATAAAATACAGTGCTTATTACATAGCATCACTTTTCTAATTGCTGGGTATATAGTGCCACATATCTCAAATAAATTCCTTGCTCTCATGAAACTTGCATTCTGGTGGCTAAAGGTAGACAACTAACCAACAAAAACATCTGTGAATTATTTGCTATGAATGAAAGTAAATTGGTCACAGGGTGTCCATCCTTTTGGTGTCTCTGGGCCACACTGGAATACTGAAACAAGAAGAGTTGGCTTGGGACACACATTGAATACACAAACATTGACAAAAACTGATGATCAAAAAAAAAGGTTTTAAGTAAATTCACAATTTTGGGGGCCACATTCATAGCCATCCTGGGCCACACACAGCCCATGGGCCACAGGTTGGACACCTCTGGTAGAGTGTAATTGGGGGTGCTATTTTATTGGGGTTACTCAGGGGCAGCCACAAGCAGATGACTTTTGAGCAGAAACATAAGTAGGGAGAGGGAATAAACAATGAAAAATTAAGGGAAAGAGAGTTTACACATAGGGAAGAGTACAGGCAAAGAAACAAGCAAAGTCTTTCAATATAATGGAGTAAGTAAGAGATACAAAGGAAGCTCAAGGCCAGGTACCTAATTAGCCAGTGCAAGAGAGAATGGGGAAGGGTCAAGGAGGACTGACTGCTGAGGGATGTGCAAGGGGAATGTGCCTGGCAGGAGGTGGAAATGCAGCTGGTGGAAGGAGAAGCCCACATGCAGAAAACAGAAGGGCAAGGCCTATGGGCTGAGCTTGCTGACAGCCTTCACCTTCAGGGCAGTCCAAGTGTTCCCTTCCTAGTAGTTTGTACTACTAGGAGGCCATTGTCTCCTACGATGGTTTGTGAGGCAAAACTTTCAAAAGAGAGAGTTCACTGCTGCAAGTCAGGAGGCTCACCTTCTGGGATACTCATTTCCCCTCTTACCCTTGGTTGCTCCATCTGGAAAAGCAAGAGGAGCACTCTTGCTCCTGTGTGCTCTGTACATGGAGGTCATGGAGCCCCACCATGCACAGAGCTGATTCTGGGTCCTTAGGAGGCAGAGCCATATCTGTGCCCTCAGCTCCTGCCCCTGTGGGTGGCTGTCAGGAGCTGACGACCCACTTATGAGGGAGATCATTCTCATCCTCACCTGGTCCTCATGTCTATAAGCCTGAAGACTCAGACCCTTCTGAAACCTGGCAGGGCTTCCTAGGAGCCATCCCCCTGTCTCCACACATGGCCACTCCATACCGTGACCCACTGCCCTGCAACAGAGTGATATAATAATATCAGCTAGGAAGGTCAACTTCCAGGGAGACTAGAGCAACATCAAGCTGGCATTTCTTCCTTCTCCTCTCAGAAATACCTCTGAGTGACAAGACAAATGCAAGGCCGGGACACAAACTCCATCTTTGCAAAGTGGGAGAGACCTGAAACTTGGCGTCACAAGATCATTGAAAAATGCTATCCCCGGAATGAAGATCCAGTTGGAAGAAGTGAAGAGAGGAAGTCTCAGCAGCAGAGCTCAGAAAAAAAATTGCTCAAAAATTTGCAAAATTTCTAGAAGGTGAGAAGCCCTCCTTGAGAAGGTGAGAACCTAAACTCCATGATTTCAAAAGCAGGAATGAAGAAAATGGGGTGGTACTAGGGGAGTCTCTGGACCCAATTCCAAGAAGCAAAGAAGGTAGAGCAAGCCCAGGTGTCACACAGGGACGGTCCCTCTTTGTGAAAGTGAGGTGAAGAGAGGCTGAGCCAGTGAATCACCCCAGAGCTTCCTGTCCTCTCTGGCTGGAGAGGAGTAAAGCCTACGCTACTAGATACAGAACCTGAGTCCTGAGGAGAAGTTCTGGTAACTTGAAAGGCAGCACAGCCCACACACAAACCAACCGCAGAGAGCTGGTTCAGGAAAGACTCCCCTCTTGCCAAAGTGAGGAAACAGCAGAGGTGCATACAAAGAAAGCAAGAGGAAAGGAGTGAATGAATAGGAAAACCAAAAAGCAGATGAAGAAGAATAAACAGGAAAACATTTCCACAGAGCTGAATAAACTGTGACTAAATATTTTGCCATGATTTTGAAAAGAAAGTAATGAAGCAATTATCTTGGTGAAGCAAAAACACTGAACAAGGATGTGAAAGAAATTACTACCTATTATCTAAAGAAATAAAGGGTTGAATGTATTATATAGAGAATTAATAGATACTTCCTTCAAAAAAAGGGGATTAAGCATATTATATAAAGTTATAGTTATGGAAGTAGGTTCCCGAAAAATACAAACCTTCCAAATTACATACATAAGGCAAAGAGCAGGGGGAGTCCACAGAGGGAAAGTTTTGTAAATTAAAAATCAGAAGTATAACATAGCCCTGGCTGGTGTGGCTCAGTAGATTGAGTGCCAGCCTCTGAACCAAAGGTTTGATTCCCAGCCAGGGCATAGGCCTGGGTTGCAGGCCAGGTCCCCTGTTGGGGGCACGCGAGAGGCAACAACACATCAATGTTTCTCTCCCTCTCTTTCTCCTTCTGTCTAAAAATAAATAAATTAAACTTCTTTTTAAAAAATCAGAAGCGTAATGTAAAAACAATGCCAGAACTAAGACTAAACTTATGTCATATAAATCTATTTTAATAAGCTAAATTCACTTATCAAAAGAAAAAGACTTCCGATTTTATCACCAAGCAAAACCAATCCTGCTGTATATAAAATTCACCTAAAACAAAAGGGTTTAAAAGATTAAAAAAAAGAATGGACAATGGTTCCACATACATGCACAGAAAAACGGACAGTTTAGTATCTAATTATCAGATAGGCTGAACTGGGATGAAAAGCACTCACCGAGAAAAAGAGCGACACTTTACGATGCTAAACGAAACAATTCACCCTGAAATGAAGAGTGCTGGCTCCCTCAGCATAAATGGATAACATCAACATTTACTGGTACAAGGCAAACATGAAAGAAGACTCAGGAAGAAGACGGCAAAGGCACATCCATCGTTAAAGGCTTTCATTCAACTCTCTGTTATCAAGTATTGAGTAGATCAAAATTAAGTCTACAGAAGGCCAAAATAATGTAGTTTAGTAAGTACATTTAACGTGTGTATTTCACCCCCTGTACTCTTACTGCAAAGGAAACACCTACAGTTGAAATGCACTCACAGTAAAAAAGTGCAGAATTCATTCTCTGGTCATATTGCACTAAAACCAGAAATGAATAACAGACTCTAAAAAATTCTTGCAACTGGAAAAAATGTTTAAAGCCTTTTTAAAACAACTCTTAGGTCAAAAAAGAAATGCAAATAGACATGGCAGAATAGTTAGAACATGATAATTAAGGCAATGTATATAAATTCTATGGGATACACTAAAGTAATATCAAGAGAGAAATTTATTTTATTAAACACTAATGATAATCAAGAGTATATAAAATAAATGAGTTAATCACTCCATTTTAGATGCTATAAAATAATAAAACAATGCTTAAGACAGCAAAAGGAAGGATTTATTAGCGAAGAGCAGAAATAAATATATTAACTTAAAAAGGAAAATGTTAGTATCAGTCCAAGAGCTGACTTTTAGGAAAATACATAAGTAAGTAATCTAATTAATATGAGAGAAAGCAAAACTCTACCAAATAAGGCATCTGGAAGAGGAAACCAAAATATAAAGGAAAGTAAAATGCTACTTTTCTCAACTCTATGAAATTCATTTGAAATTTTCAAGGGAATAAAATTGCATAAGTCATATAATTTTCTAA
>PVKM010045955.1:0-11828 GCA_004027735.1 Carollia perspicillata
ACATTAGCCAAGATTAAAATGAAGGAGAGAATTCTAGAAGCAGCAAGAGATAAGGGGACAGTTACCTACAAAGGAGTTCCCATCAGACTGTCAGCTGATTTCTCAAAAGAGACCTTACAGGCAAGAAGGGCCTGGAAAGAAGTATTCCAAGTCATGAAAGGCAAGGACCTACATCCAAGATTGCTCTATCCAGCAAAGCCTTCATTTAGAATGGAAGGGCAGATAAAGCGCTTCTCAGATAAGATCAAGTTCAAGGAGTTCATCATCACCAAGCCCTTATTATAGGAAATGTTAAAGGGACTTATCTAAGAAGAAGAAAATAAAAAATATGAACAGTGAAAGGACAGCAAACTCACAGTTATTATCAACCATACCTAAAACAAAAGCAAACTAAGCAGACAGCTAAAACAGGAGCAGAGCCACAGAAATGGAGATCACATGGAGGGTTAGCAACAGGGGAGTGGGAGGAGGAAAGCGGGGGAGGAGGTAGAGAGAATAAGTAGTATAGATGGTGCAGAAAAAATAGACAGGGGGAGGGTAAGAGTGGTGTGGGAAATGTAGAAGCTAAAGAACTTATGACACATGAACATGAACTAAAGTGGGGGAATGTGGGTGGGAGGGGTTGTGCAGGGTGGAGGGGAATGAAGGGGGGAAATGGGACAACTGTAATGGCATAATTAATGAAATATATTAGAAAAAAGAAGAAGAACTGGAGAAACAACAACTAAGACAGCCCAGAGCAAGTAGAAGGAAAGAAATAACTAAGATCAGAGCAGATTTAAAAGACATAGAGACTAAAAGCACAATTCCAAGGATCAATAAATCCAGGAGCTGGTTTTTTGAAAAGATAGACAAAACTGACAAGCCTTCAAGATGACTCATCAAGAAAAAAACAGAGAGGACCCATATAAACTAAATCAGAAATGAAAGAGGAGAAATTACAACTCATATCACAGAAATACAAAGGATTGTAAGAAATTTCTACGAACAACTATATGCCAAGGCATTTGAAAATCTGAGTGAAATGGAGAAATTTCTAGAGAAATATTATCTTCCAAAACTGAAGGAGAAGCAGAAAGCTTGAAAAGACCAATAACAGCTGTTGCAATTTAAACAGTAATCAAAACACTTCCAGCACACCAAAGCCCTGAATGGGACAGTTTCACATGAGAATTTTACAAAATATTTAAGGAAGAACTAACTTCTATCTTTCTCAGACCATTCCAAAGAGTCCAAGAAGAGGGAATACTTCTGAACTCTTTTTTATGAAGCCAGCATCATCCTAATCACAACACCAAACAAAGACACAACATTGAAGGGAAAATGTAGGCCAATATTGCTGATGAACATAGACACTAAAATCTTCAACAAAATATTCGCAAACTGCATCCAGCAATTCATTAAAAAGATCATACACCATGATCAAGTGGGATTCATCCCAGGGATGCAAGGATGGTACAATGTTTGCAAATCAATAAAGGTAATAGATCACATAAACAAAATTAGACAGAAATCACACGATCATATCAATAAGTGCAGAAAAGGCTTTTGATGAGGTACAGCAACCAACCCGTATGATAAAAACACTCAGCAAAGTAGGAGTAGAGGGAGCATTCCTCAACATAGTAAGGCCATATATGAGAAACCTACAGCCAACATCATGTACAGTGGGCAAAAACTAAGAGCTTTCCCACTAAGATCAGGAGCAACCTGGTTAAAAGGTTGTCCACCTTCAACACTTCCATTCAACATACTATTGAAAGTTTTAGCCACAGCAATCAGACAAGAAAAAGAAATAAAAGGCATCCTAATTGGAAAGGAGGATGTAGAACTGTCATTGTTTGCAGATGACATGATGGTGTACATAGACAACCCTATAGACTCCATCAAAAAGCTACTTGACCTAATAAGTGAATTTGGCAAAGCACCAGAATACAAATTCAATATTCAGAAATTGAAGGCATTTTTGTACACCAACAATAAATATCAGAAATGAAAATCAGGAAAAAAGTCCTATCTGCCATAGCAACAAGAAAAATAAAGCACTTAGATATAAACCTAACCAAGGATGTAAAAGACCTGTACTGAGAAAACTACACAACACTGGAGAAAGAAATTAAGGAAGATGAAAATAAATGGAAGCATATACCATGTTCATGCTTTGGAAGAATTAACATCACCAAAATCTCCATATTATCCTAAGCAATTTATAGATTCAAAGCAATCCCTATTAAAATACCAATGGCAGTGTCCTGGATGATGTAGCTTAGTGGATTGAGCATAGGCCTGCAAAACAAAGGATCTGTGGTTTGATTTCCAGTCAGGGCGCATTCCTGGGTTGCTGACCAGGTCCCCATTGAGGGGCATGCCAGAGGCAACCACACATTAATGTTTCTCTCCCTCTCTTTCTCCTTTCCTTCCCCGCTCTATAAAAATAAATAAATAAAATCTTTTAAAAATTTTCAATGACATATTTCACAGATATAGACCAATTGATCAAAAATTTATATGGAACCATAAATGACCATGAATAGCCATAGCAATTTTGAGAAAAAAGAAAAAAGTGGGAGGGATCAGTACACCTGACATCAAACTTATTTCTAGGCCACTGTAATCAAAACAGTCTGGTACTGGCATAAGAGCAGACAGATAGACCAATGGAACAGAACACAGAGACCAGAAATAAACTCATGTCTCTGTGGTCGATTAATATCCGCAGAGGGGGCAGAAGCATAAAAAGGAGTAAAAATAGCCTCTTCTACAAATAGTGTTGGGAACTCTGGACAGCTACATGCAAAAAATTGATACTTGATGATCAACTTACACAAAAAAACCTCAAAATAGATAAAAGACTTAAACATAAGCTGCGACACCATAAAAGTCCTAGAGAAGAACATAGGCAGGAAGATTCAGATATTCCACACAGCAATATCTTTACCAATATGTCTCCTAGAGCAAGGAATGTAAAAGAAAGAATAAAGAAATGAGACTTAAAGCTTCTTCATGGCTAAAAAAAAGCTAGCAAACTGAAAAGGGAACCAACTATATGAAAAATATATTTGCTAGTGATGCCTCAGACAAGGGTTTGATCTCCAAAATATATAAGGAACTCACATGACTCCACTCCAGGAAGACAAATAATCCAATTTAAAAATGGGCAGAGAACCTGAACAGATAATTCTCGGAAGAGGAAATACAGAGGGCCCAGAGACATATGAAAGGATTCTCAGCATCACTAGGCATCAGAGAGATGCAAGTTAAGAGCACAGTAAGATACCACTTCATACTAGCTGAATGGGCATCATAAATAAATCAACAAACAATAAGTGCTGGGGAGGATGTGGAAAAAAAGGAACCCTAGTACATCGTTGGTGGGAATGCAGACTGGTGGAGCCACAGTGGAAAACAGTATGGAATTTTCTAAGAAAACTGAAAATGAAACTGCCTTTTGACTCAGCAATTCCACTGCTGGGATTATACCCTACTAATCCTGAAACACCAATTCAAAAGAACCTGTGCACTCCAATGTTCATGGCAACACAATTTACAACAGCCAGGTGCTGGAAACCACCTAAGTGCCCATAAGTGAATGATTGGATCAAAAAACTATGATACATTTACACAAGGGAATATTATGCAGCAGAAAGAAAGAAGGAGCTTCTACACTTTGCAATAGCATGGATGGAATTGAGAGTATTATGCTAAGTGAAATAAGGCAGGTGGTAAAAGACAAATACCATATGATTTCTCCTCTAAGTGGAACCTAATGAACAAAACAAAACAAGGAAGCAAAATATAACCAAAGACATAGAAATTAAGAACAAACTGATCAGTGAAGAGGTGGGAGGGAATAATGGGGGAAAAAGGGTGGAGGCATTTTCAGGAACATCTATAAAGGACACATGGACAAAACCAAGAGGGTGTGGAGTCAGGGAAGGGAGGTGGGGATGGATGAGGTGGGGTGAGTGGTGGGGGGTAAATGCAGACAGCTGTACTTGAACAATAATAAAAAAGTTTAAATAAATAATACAATTATTTATAAATAAAAGATCAATTTCAGTGGAAGTGTTAATCCTACCAATGTAGGAGACTGTTCTGTATGGCATGAGCCCAGCTCCCAGTAGAAAGCAAGGTCTGATGCATAGGACCCACACCCACTGATAGGTTCTCCCATGGGGAATCAGGTCTGCAATGTACCTAGGCTGCTTTGAGACTTGCTTTTGGTAAAACTCCCTCACCCTGAATTGAGACAGCAAGTGCTTACTATAACTTCCTAAAGTCTGTGCTACACTTCCCTAGTATGGAGTGTAACTGGTTCAACCACTTTTCCCTTTGCATTTGCAAATATCCTTTTTCTGTGATGTGATTAGCAGCCTTATCTCCTTTGTTTTCTGTAAAAGGTAACCACCAAAAGCAAACCTGTGCATAGTAAATGAGGACCATCATGTAATGTGCCCAGAAAAGCAATAAAGGCTGGTCAAGGCAAGGGCTAAGGCTATTTCTCTACTTGAGAGAGAATCCATGCTGTCCCTTTTCCTCCACAGGACTGAGTAGTCCATGTGAACTTCTCTTATCTCATCCACAACATGGTGGACCCCACGAGATGGGGTCCGCATCATACCAACAGAGATTAATTACAACTTTTAGATTTAAGATGGGACTTCGGCTGAACCAGGCTCAGCCACATGCCATCTTGTAGTTTTATGATGGTAAAAAAGGGAGTTGTCCCATCAGCCACACCCCACTGTGGCTGCAGGTCAGCAGAGGTACTAGACAATGGCATAAGCTTGTTTACATCCTTTGGAACCTGACAGACCTGAATCAGAACCAGAAAGATCCATAAAGTCCTAACTATGTGACTTTAGACAGATCACATAACCTCTCTGAGTCTTAATTTATCTCATCAGATTGGAGATAATAATACTGTATTAAATGAGATAAAATATGAGTATAGTGTGTAGCCAAAATCTTACATGAGGACAGACCATCAACAAATTTTGTTAATCTCATCTTCTACTAGCACAAAGGCTGCTCATCCTAATGCCCTGTATGACAGATCTGCCACCTCTGCTCTGCCCAAGGGTTTGCTGGAGAGCAAGGAAAGGCAGAAGACTGAAACAGAAATTAGTACAAAATGCCAATTAACCAAGACAGGTGTCACATTTTCAGGCTAAGTGACCTAGGGGGCATCGCTCACCAGCTTTAGGTCTCCAGCTTCTCAATCATGAAGTGAAGATAGGGGAAATGCCGTGTTCTTCCAAAATTCTTGGCTCATGTTTCTTAAAGACATTGAGCTTCCTGGGCACCAACTCAGACCCACTGAACTGCAGTCCTTCCAACCCAATGTCCAGTAATTCACCAAATCCTTTCAAGTCTACTTCCTAACTCTCCAAGCCCTCTCATGATTTCCTCCTCACTGCCCCACCTCTGTACCTGCCACAGGACTCCTGGCTTCCTGTCTTGCTCGTTGTCCACTCAGTCTCTGTTCTGTAGCCAGAGAGTTGCTTCTACAATGCAACAGTGATACAGAGACTGCTGGCCCCAGCTTTCAACGATTTTTCTATGCCTTTGGAGCAAAGTCCAAACCCCTTCTATGTCTGTCCATAAGGCTCATCTTGACTTGGTCAGTGCCAGACTGTGCATCTTCTTTTTAGATCACCTGCCCCAGGCCCTGACCTTCCTAAAGTTTAGGGGCAGCAAAGATGTCTCTCCTGGTATTGATGTTGGTCAATGCCCAGCACGTGGCCTGGTGCAAATCAGACACTGAATGAAAGAGCAGTTACTGAGTGCCAACAAAATCTTTTCCATAAAGTTATGGCAAGTGACCTCTTTTCTGGAAAAAATAATTTTCATGTCCTATGACAAACTGTCTTTTAAAGTCCCTATTGTATTTTATGCTGATTGATTAGGGAATAAGTAGATTGTAATACAATTTCTCTCATTTATATATTTTGGTAAAAGATTATTTGAAGAACCTTTTTGGATTTGGGAGAACAAATCTAGTCTGGGTGTTTTCCCCATAGTCCCCAAAATACTCTAAGTGAATGGTAATCATTGCTCATTATTTCTAAGCCTGATCTTGCACAGACATAATGTCTAAAGAGTTCCTTGAGCAGGAAGTATGTCATGCATTATGGTTTTCACTTCCATTTAACCCAATTAAGTATTTGTTTAAGTGATTTGTGCTCTGATTAGAGGTGTCTGTTTATGCTCCTTGAACAAAAGAAAAAAGAACAAAGAACAAAGTGACGGTAATCAGAGGGGCGGGAGGATGGGGATAATGGGGAAAAGAAGGGGAAGGGCTGTCAAGGAAGATGTATAAAGGACATATGGACAAAGCCAAAGGGTGGTAGTGCTGAAGTTGGGGGTGGGTGCAGTGGGGGAGGTTGGTATGGGGAAAATGGGGACAAGTGTACTTGAACAACAATAAAAAAAGAACAATAACAAAAGAGAGTTTGGTCAACCTGGAGCCCATCCTGATGTGCAAACAGCAGTAGCAAGAGAGCATGCCCATGATTGGTTTTATGTGTTTAATAAAATATTTCAGATTATTTTTTTAAAAAAGAAAAAGAAAAAAAGACCTGGCTCAACTTTTAATTTACATACCAAGCAAAGAACATTAATGGACATATACAATGATTAATCAAACTACACATATGCACAAAGGCATATATAATAAAACAGTCTTTGCTCTGATTATATACAGTAAGAAAGGATCAAAAGACTGAAACCTACAGGACTATTGACATACAAACTCTTTTTGAGAACAATGGTTATAAATGGTTTCAAAAAATACCAATTACAGCCAATAACAATGTTATTCTTGCCAGTCCAGGTCAGTATCAACTCAGAAAGTACACCCACTCTTTGGGGACTAAGAAGTTTCTGAAGAAACATGGCCTTGTGATTGGAGAGTCTGCCTTAGTAACAGCACATTGTGGAAGAGCTCTTCAGATTCCAAATTGGAACAGTTTCTATAAAAATTTTTGTAACTAGAATTGAAAGACTTTGAAAATAGGCAAATAATAAAGCAAACCAATATAAATATGATGGCAAATTATACACCGTGTGTGTGTGTGTGTGTGTGTGTGTGTGTGTGTGTGTGTGAGGGGGCGGGGAGAGAGAGAGAGAGAGAGACTATTCATACACACATATATACTGGAACTTATAGTATAAAGTAAAAATTGGGTTAAAAAAATGGCCAAAGGCATAAACATCTAATTTTAAAATAATTGATAAATTTGTGGCTGATGAAGTTTTCCTATTTAAAACACAATGTATTTTTCTGGGGAACAAAATAATGAAAAGTAGAGTACTAAATAACCAAGAGAGGAAACCAACCATGGACTTAAAGCTTGAAACTGGGTAACAAGCCTGAAGGCCAGGAAAAAAAATGGTCCTGGTTTCAGGAGTTCAGAATTCAATTTAAAATAAACTTTCTAGCAAATATGGCCTCAAATGCCTTCCCAATAGACTCAAAGATGAGAGCACTTGAGAGTACAGAAGTAAGGAGAGTTTACACTTACCTTTGTATCAGCAATATTTTTTGGCACTGTCTTGGAAGGAAATTTTGTTTTTAGAAATAGTAACATTCAGAGTGACAAATTCCAAGAGCTTGTACAAAAGATCTAGGAGCTAAAAGTTGAAGCACCAAAATTCTTCGTCTATACATGTTCATGTTATAAGAAATTAAAGAACTGAATCTCAATGTACCTTAATTATTTACAAATGCCTAAATTTTTTCCTATTTGGAAATAATGTATTTTGCAATTACTTTCGTTCATGTGGTCTGATCAATGACACAGTAGCAGCATTTTTCACTTTCAGTTTCATTCACCATTGTTTCCAAACTGTCAATCTTTGCTACTAATTATGAATCTTAGACAATGTTATTCAAAACCTAGAGCAATCATATATTTGAAAAGAAAAGCCTATTAAGTTTTCTCCCTCATTTCCCTGAGAACTCCACACCCTGAACAGCCTGACTCAGCCTAGGCCTCTGCAAAGCCTGTAAAGATCATTCAAGTGCTGGTCTTAAATTAGAGTGAAACAAAACAGCAGCAACTTCAGCAACAAGAAATTATATGCCATATATACATTGCAGCAAATACTTCATATTTGAGAATGTTTATACGTTACATTTCCATTCTATTATTACAAGTGATGAAAAACAACAGACTGAAAGTAGCATGCAAATTATAAATACACAATCTTCCTATGTCATTAACCACATTTTTACTCATGTTTCTTCCCAATTTATTTAAAAAACTCCCTGCAAAGCTGAAACTGATTGGAAATTTCTTTACAGTTTAATATATATATATATATCGTATTGTAGAAGAAACCAAATACCCAATCATCAAAATGAAAAATAAATTGAATGTCATAGTCCATTACAGTTATTGTTACTAGATCCACTTCATTTGCAGGTGTCCAAACAAAAAACAAATAATTCTTTATCTTCAAATTCATCTGTTCTTAAAATGCTCCTTAAAACCATTGCTGTTTTCCTATAATATAGAAGAAAATGTTAATGAATACAGCTTTTACTAATTCATGTATCAAACCTAATATTGTGACCCTACTGTTTATAAATCTAAATGCATGTTACTGTAGAAATTAATAAAATAACTCTAATTTGTGAAATAACCAAACAATTCTTCTATGTTAAATAAAACACATGTAATTCCTTTTTAAATATATTACATTGTATTCCAAACTCATTGTTCTCTTTTTGTGGTATTTAATTTTCAAAAAATGTCATTCATGAATATATCAAAATTAAACCCAATTCTAATGTATAAGGAGTGTTTAAAATAATAAGTATGTACAACTTCTATTTTTAAAAACAAAATATTAGAGATTAAAAGTCTACAATTGAAAAAGTAACTATTTTATAAAGCATTGAAGTGCACAGACCAAGCATCATATGTTCCCAAGATCTCTGAACAGATAAAAAAGTTCAGAAAGGGAAGATGGTGACAGAATAGGAGGGAGCGGATTCCACTTCCCCCTACACATGGGAGAAAAACCTGGCCAATCTATGGAGGAACAGAACAAACAGCCAACAGTACCCCAGCATATATGAAAATAAGAGTCCAAAAATTGTAGTGGACACTGAAAAACCAGATGGTAAGAAGGATATTTCAGGACAGTAAGGTCCCTGGGACCAGGGCAGGATGGTGGGGGGGCAGGTTGCAGCCCCAGGCCTGGTGCCGGGTGCTGGCGCTGAGTTTACCACAGACTCCTTGAAAGCAGAGGACCTGCCACAGAGTCCTTGGGAGAGAGCCAGGTCAACTGCGCCCTCCCTCCCTGAGCTAGCAGGGTTTGAGCAGCACCACAAAAGACCTGGTTGCTAGAACTTGCAGAGAGGGGAATAAGGATGAAGAGGCAAAACACACAGGGGCCATGATCACCCGCAGAGTCTATGGTGACTGGCATGGGAGAGCTGAGAGTCCTGCAGTGACTCACACTGACCTGGATAGTTACTGGTCTGGCTAAAGAATTAGGCTATATGGGGCACCAGGCTTGAGTAAGAAGAATTTCTCAAAGAGTAAAACTGTTTGGGGATTCTGCTATGACAGCTGCTTGGCTGACTCCCACCCAGCCAGGCAGAGACCCCGAGGTTACATGGAAGGCACTGAATTCCCCCATAGCACTGGGAAGGATTCGCATCCAGACCCAGGGAACTGAGGCAGCCTACCTGAGCATGCATCCCCATACCCCAGCCTACAGCGATAACCCCTGGGGAAAAAGTGCTCTGAAGAAAACCTGGATTCCCCCACCTAAATTACTGGGGAAAAGAGCCAGACAAGCTCTTGGGAGAGTGCTTGCAAGACTGGCTGAGTAAACATCAGGAAAGGAGAAACGCCACATTAATCTCCCCTCAACCTGCTGTAGCCAGCAAGACCGGAAAACCTGGTTTGGCCAGTTGGAAACCAACAAGAGATGGGTTTTTTTATGTTATTTGTTTAAGTAATTTTTAATTTTTTTAATTTCTGTTATTGTTTTATTTTTCAATTTCTTTTACCTCTCTTTCCTTCTGTCTAGTCTTACTCCTTCTTCCTTTCTTTCCAATTTTATCTCCTCTTTCTCCCTTCTCCTGCCTTTTTTTTTAATGCCCACAAGTGAGACAAAAAACTTGGAACTATGAAAGGACCAGAGGTGGACCCAAAGAGGGGGCAACACAACACCTGAGACATTGAGAAGAATTTCACTTTGCTATTGCAGAGAAACTACAAATTACTGCATATTTGTACTACTTTTTTTCATTATTCTTACATTTTTTATTTTAATAGTATTTTTGTATTCCTCTTCTTTCTGCATAGTCTTCTTTGCTTGGCTGGTTACATTGTCTCATTTGACAGGTTTCCCCAGTTCTCTCTTCCACAATGTATTGCTAATTTACTGTCCTTCATGTCACTTGTGTTCCATCAGCACACTACTCAAAGTCCTATACCCCCTATTCATGTTACTCAGATCACATAGATTCTGGCATATGAGTGTTGCTCTAATATTATTGTAAATAATAGCTGTTCCATACAATTGTAAATACTTCACAACACCCCTCCCGGATCTTAGCCCATGTCACAGTCTCCTGAACTCTATTACTGCAATGGTTAACTCTATTCTCTCAAACACAATACCTATTTACTATCCCTTACTCTCACCTTACACCAGAATCTCACCTCCCACAACCTCACTGCTTTCTAGATCCAACTCACAATCCTTCCCTCCCCAACAAGAGTCTTATCTTCTTTCCATCCTTTCTTAGAAGTGGCTAGTTCAGTTGATGATCATGATTAACATTATACATAGCCAAAGGATCTCCTATCTCTTCTATAAAGAGATAGGCTGCTACTATAAGTATCATAGAATACTCTCCAGCTGTCTTAAACCATTTTGCCTCCCCCTCCAACTGATCACAAAAACAGAGTAGGTGGAAGCAGTGAACGCCAGGATATCTGAAGGAGACTGCACCACTGAATCTCACAGGTATTCTACCATGGAAGTTCACACCAAAAACCCTGGGAGCCAGAAAAAATTCATTTAAGAAGCTGAAGCTAACAAGAAGAGTCTCACAAACAATGGGAAGACAAAGAAACAATCCCAAAATCAAAGGAAACGAGGAAGCCTCAGAAAGAATGCTAAATGAAATGGAGTCAAGTCAGCTATTAGATATTGAGTTCAAAGAACTGCTTATCAGAAAGTTCAGTGAGCTCACATAGAGCTACCAGAAACTACAGGGGAACTACAATGAACTCACTGCAAACTATATCAACATGAAAAAGGAAATAGAAACCATAAACAAGGGCCAAGAGGAAATGAAGAATATAACTTCTGAACTGAAGAACACAGTGGAAGAAATCAAAAGCAGGATTGATGAAGCAGAAGATCAGATCAGTCAGTTGGAGAATAAAGTAGAAAAGATCACCCAGTAAGAGCAAGAAAAGGAAAAGAGGCTCAGAGAGAATGAAGAGGCATTACGACAAATGCAAGACAATATGAAATGTAATAATACCCATATAATAAAGATACCAGAAGGAGAAGAAGAAGAGCAAGAGATAGAAAACCTATGTGAAAAAGTAATGATGGAAAATTTCCAATTTGATGAGAGAAAAACTCACAGAAATCCAGGAAACAAAGAGAGTCCCAATCAAGAGGAACCCAAGAGGCCCACTTCAAGACACATCATAATTAAAGTGGCAAAATTCCAAGACAAAGAGAGAATCTTAAAGGCAGCAAGGGAGAAGAAGGAAGTAACATACAAGGGAGCCCCAATAAGGTTAGCTGCTGACTTCTCAATGGAAACGCTCCAAACCAGAAGA
>PVKM010045956.1:0-11827 GCA_004027735.1 Carollia perspicillata
GCCCTGGCTGGTGTAGCTCAGTGGATTGAGCTCGGGCCTGTGAACCAAAGAATCGCAGTTCGATTCCCAGTCAGGGCACATGCCTGGGTTGCAGGCCAGTTCCCAGCAGGGGACCCATGAGAGGCAACCACACATTGATATTTCTCTCCCTCTCTCCTTCCCTTCCCCTCTAAAGATAAATAAATAAAATTAAAAAAAAGACAGCCCGGAGCAAGTAGAAGGAAGGAAACAACCAAGATCAGAGCAGAATTAAATGACATAGAGACTAAAAGCACAATTCTAAGGATCATTAACTCCAGGAGCTTGTTCTTTGAAAAGATAAACAAATTCAACATGCCTTTAAGCAGACTCATCAAGAAAAAAAGAGAGAGGACCCAAATAAACACAATCAGAAACGAAAGAGGAGAGATTACAACTGACACCACAGAAATACAAAGGACTGTAAGAAATTACTATGAAGAACTGTATACCAAGAAATTTGAAAACCTTTGTAAAATGGACAAATTTCTAGAAAAATATAATCATCCCAAACTGAATGAAGAAGCAGAAAGCCTGAACAGACCAATAACAGCTGACGAAACTGAAGCATTAATTAAAAAAGTCCCGACACTCAAAAGCCCTGGACCAGATGGATTCACAGGAGAATTATACAAAGCATTTAGAGAAGAGCTAACCCCTATCCTTCACAGACTATTCCAAAATTTCCAAGAAGATGGAAGACTCCCAAACTCTTTTTACGAAGCCAGCATCATCCCAATCCCAAAACCAGATAAAGACACAACAAAGAAAGAAAACTTCAGGCCAATATTACTGATGAACACAGAGGCTAAAATCCTCAACAAAATATTGGCAAACTGCATCCAGCAATATGTTAAGTAGATCATACATGGTGATCAAGTGGGATTCATCCCAGATAATACACCACATAAACTAAACAAAAGACAAAAATCACACAATCATATCAATAGATAGGGGAAAACATTGCATAAGGTACAACACTGATTTATGATAAAAACACTCAGCAAAGTGGGAATAGAGGGAGCATTCTTCAACATAATAAAAGCTGTATATGAAAGACCTGCAGCCAACATCATACTCAATGGGCAAAAACTAAAATCTTTCCCACTAAGATCAGGAACAAGACAAGGTGTCTGCCTTCACCACATCTATTCAACATAGTATTGGAAGTCCTAGCTATGCAATAGACAAGAAAAGGAAAAAAAGGCATCCAAATTGGAAAAGAGGAAACAAAACTGTGATTATCTGCAGATGACATGATAGTGTACATAGAAAATCCTATAGACTCCACCAAAAACTAGCTTGACCTAATAAATGAATCTGGCAAACAGCTGCATACAGAGTCAATATTCCGAAATCAAATGCATTTTTGTATTCCAATAATGAAATATCAAAAACAGAAATCTGGAAACAAATCCCATTTGATATAGCAATGAGAAAAGCAATATAGCTAGCAATACACCTAACCAAGGAGTTAAAAGACCTGTACTTGGAAAACTACACAATGCTGAAGATAGAAATTAATGAAGACACAATCAAGAGGGAGCATGTACCATGTTCATGCATTGGAAGAATTCACATCATCAAAATGTCCATAATTCCGAAAGCAATTTATAGATTCAATGCAATTCCTATTAAAGTAGCAGTGGCATAGCTCACATATATGGAACAAACACTTCAAAAATTTTTATGGAACCATTAATGACCCCAAATAGCTGCAGCAATTTTGAGAAAGAAGAACAAGGCAGGAGGGATCACAATACCTGATATCAAACTGTATTACAAAGCCACTCTAATCAAAAGAGTCAGGTACTGGCATAAGAACAGACACATAGACCAATGGAACAGAATAGAGAGCCCAGAAATAAACCCAAGCCTCTATGGTCAATTAATATTCAATGAAGTAGGCAGCAGCATAAAATGGAGCAAAAATAGCCTCTTCAACAAATGGTGTTGGAAGATCTGGACAGCTATATGCAAAAATATGAAACTTGACTAATATCTTACACCATACACAAAAATAAGTTCAAGGTGGATAAAAGATTTAAATGTAAGTCGTGACCCCACAAAAGTCCTAGAGGAGAATATAGGCAGGAATATCTCAGATATTCCAGGCAGCAGTATTTTCACTGATATATCCCTCAGAGCAAGGGACATAAGGAAAGAGTAAACAAATGGGACTTCATCAAAATAAATAGCTTCTGCATGGCTAAAGAAAACAGCATTAAAATGAAAAGAGAACCAACTATATGGGAAAACATATATGCCAATGATACCTCACACAAGGATTTTATCTCCAAAATATATAAAGAATTCACACAACTCCACTCCAGGAAGACAAAAAAAAAAAACAATTAAAAAATGGGCAAAGGACTTCAACAGACACTTCTCCAAGGAGAATGTACAGAGGTCCCAGAGACATATGATAAGATGCTCAGTACCGTTAGCCATCAGAGAGTTGCAAATTAAAACCACAATTAAATAGCACTTCATACTGGTGAGAATGGCCATCATAGACAAATAAACAAACAACAAAAGTTGGGGAAGTTGTGGGGAAAATGGAACTCTAGTGTACTGTTGGTGAGATTGCAGACTGGTGCAGCCACTATGGAAAACACTATGGAATTTCCTCAGAAAACTAAACATGGAACTGCTTTTGACCTGGCAATTCCACTGTTGGGATTATATCCTAAGAACCCTGAAACACCAATCCACAAGAACCTATGCACCCCATGTTCATAGCAGCACAATTTACAATAGCCAAGTGCTGGAAGCAACCTAAGTGACCATCAGTAAGTGAATGGATCAAAAAACTATGTTATATTTACACAATGGAATTCTACGCAGCAGAAAGAAAAGGATCTCCAACCCTTTGAGACAGCATGGATGGAACTGGAGAGCATTATGCTAAGAGAAATAAGCCAGGTGGTAAAGGACAAATACCACATGATCCCACCATTTAGAGGATTCTAACCAACAAAATGAACAAGCAAACAAAGCATAGCCAAAGACATTGAAATAGAGAACAGGCTGACAGTGACCAGAGGGGAGAGGGGAGGGGATAATGCAGGAAAAGGGTGAAGGGTTTACAGGAACAATTATAAAGAACATATGGACAATAACAAGAGGGGGTGGAAACAGTGGAGAAAGGTTGGAGGGGGCTGGTGTGGTAGGAAGGGATGGCAGGGAAAGGCAGAAAACTGTTCTTGAACAACAATAAAAACAAGTAAATAAATAAAAATTTTAAAATATTTTATTTCTTTATTTTTAGAAAGGGAGAAAGAGAGGCACAGAAACATCAATGTTGCCTCTCGCTTGCCCTTCATGGGGGACCTGGACTGTAACACAGGCATGTGCCCTGACTGGGAATCAAACATTTGGGTCTCAGGCCGGTGGTGCTCACTCCACTGAGCCACACCAGCCAGGGCTCTGGGTGCTTATTGAGACACCATGCTAGGCTCTGTGGGCTGTTGAAAGGTATACAGAACAGGGTTCTGGTGCTCATTAATTTGCAGTCCAGACAGAGACGTGTGTACACAGCTGATGAATGTAACAAGACAACTAGGCCACATCATGGTAAAGGAATACGTGACGTGGAAACCTAGCCAACCAAATATATAGTGATACTAGTACAATTAGAAGCTTACCATTATTGACAGGTGCCATGACACAGGGCTCTGCAGACGTGATGAACTGGGTTGTAGTTGGTTCAGCACCCAGCAACCAGGAGCTGCTTCTGTACACATGATTCTGACTTCAGGAAGGCTGCTTACTGTGCCCTGGCTGCTTGTAGCAAGCTCCACTGGAGTGACTTTGTTCTAGTGAGTTGGATTTCCTTCTAAATACAGTCTTTCAGTGCTTCACTTACTCTACCTAAGGCATTGTTAAATTCCCATAGTGATGTTTGCATGCATTTAATCAGAAGGTCATGTGTGTGTTGAGTGCTGACCATGCGCCAGGGACGGTAGGAGGGCTTTGTGTGCATTTGTAAATCTTTTTGTGCCACTGTGAAGAGAAAAAAAATGATCTGTTTTTTAGAAGAGGAAGGTGGGAACCAGAGAAATTAAGTGATGTGCCCAGGATCACACAGCAGACTCAGGTCTGTTGGACTCCATTGCCCACGACCTTGCTGGAACATACATATAAATGGCTCTGACAGAACTCAGTTATAGTTACTGCAGTCCTGCAGTGCTGCTGTTCCTGTCTAACCCAGATGTTTTCCTCCTTGTAGGGGATCCCAACAAACCCTCGGGATTCAGAAGTGTTAAGGCTCTGGTCACCAAAGTGGCTGCATCGATTGGCAATGCCCAGAAGTTGCCCATGTGTGACAAATGCAGCACCGGCATTGTGTGAGTACCTGCCATCCCCAGGCACTGGTGACCCTGCAAGTTGAGTAGACCATGAAAATATGAAAATGCTGAATGTTGCACATTTGGGTGTGATGGGGAAAAAAGTCCTGCCTGGAACATGGAGCAGAGAGGCCAGGTAGGTTCTGTGTCTGTGAGTCAGGTGGTGCAGGTTTTCCTTGGCAACGGACGATTGGGGTATGAACATACAAAACTTGAAGAAGCAAGGCTGCTCTGTTGAAGTGGGAGAGACTTCTGGAAGGTTTCAAGAGTAATGTCTGTGGGCCCAGGAATGGGAGGTCCCTTTTCCATGGAGGACAAATGGGAGGCCCTCATCTGCCTTTTGAGGGGCCTCTTGAGAGGATCCCCTGGCCCTGCTGTGCCACCTTTCTGTGCTTGTCACTAATGGAGCCACTTCCCTCCCTCCCTGCAGTGGTGTGTTTGTGAAGCTTCGGGACCATCACTGCCACCCCGAGTGTTACGTGTGCACCGACTGTGGCACGAACCTGAAACAGAAGGGCCATTTCTTTGTGGAAGATCAAATCTACTGTGAAAAGCACACCAGAGAGCGGGTCACGCCACCCGAAGGCTACGACGTGGTCACTGTGTTCCCCAACTGAACCAGCAGACTCACTCAGAACCCTCTTCTCCACGTAGCCCCTGTTGCTACTTGTTCTCTCCATGCTCTGGCCCTCTCCTCTCTCAGAAGTTCTTGCTCACTCTGGTTTTATCCCTGCGCATTAAACGCTGCGTCCCCGCCTTTGCTAACTGACTCACACTGCTGCGTGATGCCTGCTTTTATAACACATGGAAGATTGTCTCATTCAGTGTCCCCTCACCAGCATCTCTGTGCCTCCTCTTCACCTCAGTTCATCTCTGCTGCAAATGGATGGCCAAGTTGGAACCCAGCCGAATTAGATACGTCTGCTGTTGATTTTGTTATTACTCAATAAATTTATAGACTCCTAGGCAGCGTGGTGTCCTTTTTCATTTGACCATGTACCCTGTTTCCTGTCTCAAGCCAGATGAGATTTCTGAAACCTTTCCTCTCGCTTTGGATTTCCCACTTCTCTGAGGTTTGCAGGACTTTTCCTCCAGCTCTGAGAAATCTGGCATCTGAGTGAGCCTGTTCTTGTATTTCTTTGAAGCTTGCTCCAAGTTATCTTTGTATCTTTTGTGCTACTATAAGATTCTCAATCTTTTTCAGCTCTTTCTCTATTCAGTGCCAAGTAGAGAGACAGTCCACAAAGGTTTAATGAATTAATCTATAAGTGAACGCTTCATCACTGTCTAATAGAAGTAGGATGCAAGCCATGCATGTAGTTTAAAACTTTCTAGTAGTCACTCTGAAAAAGAAAAACAGATAAAATTAATTGTACTAATACATGTGTAGTACCATATATCTGAAGTATGGTTTCAGCACATGCCACTGACTGTTGTATTGGACGACACCGCCTTAACCTTAAAGCAGAGGCCCTTGGGGTTTCCCTTCCTTTCTCCATACCTCGTTCTGTTGCCTTGTTCCCAGATGTTCACCACATTTCTTCTGATCGCCTTGTGCTCTGTCTTCCCGGTTTGGCCCATCGTCCATGACGACTGTGGTTTGGAAGGCACCCTGTTGCTCTCTGCAGCCGAACCCAAGCACCTATTCTTGTCCTTACCGTTTCGGCCACTCAGTGACATTTCCATCACTGTTCACCTAAGGCTTTGGTTTGCATGATCTTGAACTTTCGGGGGGCACCTTCTGCTTCCCCAGACTTCTGGGTCTCTCTTTGTCTCCTTACCAAGTTCAGGGATGACTCCTTCCTCGGATGATGCCTTTTCTTTGCTTATAAAACACAACCTGACTGAAGTTTCAGGAACTCAGATTAAAGGCTTTTGAAAAGTTTTTCTTGACTTTTATTCTCTATTGATGGAAGGCCGAGCATTACTTAAGTTTTATCTGCATTTCCTTTCCCCCAGATGTCTGAGGTGTTCCCAGTTTCCCCAGTTTCCTCAGGTCAGGGGCTTAGAGGTGCGTGCCCTTCCAGAGCCTCGGAATAACTGGATGGTGTCTTGACCCCTGCCCGGGATTGACCTTCTACTGGTTAGGGGGCATCCAGTCACGACTTTCTTATGTCACTGGAGGTATTTAGGACTAGCTTTCATGAATATAGGCGTTGGATAGAAAACAAGTATTTTTTTAGACACAAGGCTTTTAAAGGATATTTGCAAAAACTAACCATTCTCTTCCCTTGTGGAAATACATCTAGTTTGGGAGGATAAATTAGAGCCCTAATAATCTTGTTTTAGGAATAATGATTAGGATCTAGTATTTCCATATTTTCCTCATGGCCAGGGTACAGAGTCTTGATAAAGGGAATTTTTCAATCCCTCTAGAAGTTGGTTTGTTACATTTCAATGTGTACAGGAACTCCCTGCAGATTCTGTTGAGATGCAGATTCTGATTTCGTTATTAGGTCTCAGTGAGACTTGAAATTTTAGCAAGTGATGCTGATGCTTCTGGTCTGTGCATCACATTGTTGGAGGCAGGTTTTCTAGAACACTGACTTTGTCATAACTCAGAAGTAATTAGGCTACAATATTGCAATTAGGCAATATTGGTTACAATATTAGGCTACAATATTGAAATTCATTTGACTACTAGGGAATATGTATCACAATATATTTTAAAAGATCTTATTTATTTTTAGAGAGAATAGAAGGGAGGGAAAGGTCAATGTGGGAGAGAAACATTGATCAGTTGCCTCTTGCTCACTCTGTCTGGAGATCTGGCCTGCACCCATGCATGAGCCCTGACCAGGAATTGAACCAGTGGCCTTTCGGTCTGTGGGACAACACCAAAATGCACTGAGCCACACCAGTCAGGTCACTACAATATATTTTAAAATTCAGGTATAATTATGAACAATAAAATTCCTAGGTCTTTGAGTTTTGATTGCATACCTCAATCAAGATACAGAACCATTTCCATTGCCCCATAATCTTTGCTTACGTTCCACCCCCAGTCAACTTCCTCCCACCCCTGACCCCAGCTCAGGGATAACACACCCCAGGGTAAACACAAGGATTTCCAACTTGCCCTCCCTCACCCTCCTAGTGGCTCACCTTCTGACTTCTTCAGGGTTGCAGCCGTGGAGTGGATTGTTCTCCATTCACCCTTTGACCTTCACCCCAGCTGCTCCTCTGGCTGCAGTCCTGCTGCATGTCACATAGGTCTGCAGGCTTGTCTCTGAAGTTCATTGGGTTTCATGGAAGCATACCTTAATTTTCCTTTCAAAATGGAATGTGAAATAGTTACACCAGGGGTGAGAAATGAGTGAGTAAAACACTGGGTAATTTATTTCTAACCACGGCTTCAGCCCTAAGCACAGATGATTAGAGTCCCTGAGAAACTTGGTCATCACTGCCTCCTGCACCCTCACGCCTGGGAGGCAGCTGGGTGGATGGATGGCCTATAGTTTCTTACAAATTACACCTTGTTTATGTACAAACCTATCCGTCTGCTTTTGTAACCTGCACCACCTTCTGCTATTTGCTCTTTGGCTCCCTGAGCACACTGTCCCTCTTCCCTAGGGGTGGCAGCTTCTGAAGAAGCATTTGAAGCTGAGAGGCAGGGAGTGGCCTGGGCCTGGAGGCTGGGCTGCCCTTCCCTGGCTTGGCCCCGGGAAGTTCCTGCTGCCCTAGAGGATCCCCTGTGACCCTCCCTGCAGGAGCAGGGAGAGAGGGCGCAGCCAGGAGGAGTGAGGGACTTGACCCATGTGGCAGTCTTCACTCACTTCCCTGGTACTTGCTGAGCCCTGACGCTGTGCCAGGCACAGACCAGGGCCCGGGAGCACAGAGACCAAGGCCCTGCACTTGTAGGGATTACTTTCTAGGGGGAGACAGACAATAAAGAGACAGACAACTGGAAGTATAACTCATGGGGAAGGAGGAGAAAACATGGAGAAAGATGCAGGAGAGTAGGGGTAGAGTGCTGGGGTGGGTGGGCTGTGGCAAGGGAGGATCCGGGAGATCTCTCTGGGGAGTCACATCTGAGCAGAGATCTGAGCATTTCTACATGTACACTCTTTATAGAAGATCAAATATAAATACTAGTCTATAATATTCTAAACAATTTTCTGCAAGTACATTCCCACATCACCCTTTCCAGTGGCCTTCCTTCTGCAGATTCATGCTTTCATCTGGGACCATTTTTCTTCACCACAAATAATTTCTTTTCGTCATAATTTTGGGGTGGTCTGCTGGGGATAACTTTATGTACTTTTGGATTGTCTAAAGTACATTTTATGTAGCTATTTTTATTGGTGTGCATTTCCTTTCTTGTTGATTTTTATTTTTAAAAAATATTTTATTTATTTTAGAGAGAGGGGAAGGGAGAGAAACACTGATGTGAGAAAGAAACATCAGTCAGTTGTCTGTTATACATGCCCCGACCAGGAACCCAGCCTGCAACCCAGGCATGTGCCCTGACCCAGAACCAAACCGGCAACCTTTTGCTTTGTGGGACAATGCCTGACCACCTGAGCCACACAACTGAGGTCAGGGCTATTAATGTGTATTTGTAATATATAATCATACATAGTTTAAAGAAATCAATTGTAAAAATTTGCTACAGTATTTTTCAAATATTTTCTTTCCATTGTTTTGTTTCTTCTCTCCTTCAGAGACTCTTATTAGACATTTATTAGACTGTTGAATATCACAAGGCTCTGTGGTGCTTTTTTCTCTTTTTTTGTTCATTCTTTGGTCTCCCTGCTGTAATTTGTATAATTTTCTAAAGTTTATATTCTTATTTAAATAGAGTTGGTATACAATCTCATATTGGCTATGTTAGTTTCAGGTGCACAATACAGTGATTTAACATTTTTATACCTTGCAATGTGATCACCCCACTAATTCTAATTCATCTGTCCTCTATACACTTATGACAAAATTGTTGACTATATTCCCCTACCCCTTTTCCCTCACTCCACCCCCCGAGACACCTCCCTATGGTAACCATCCCTTTGGCCTCTGTGTGTGTGAATCTGTTCGTTTTGTTTTAGATCCATGTATAACTTCTGTCGACACTCTTCTGCTTTCTCCAGTCTGCTGTTATGCCCATCCAACACACATTCTTTACTCCAGGGATTGTAGTTTTAAATTGTGAAGTGTCCATTCAGTTTACTTTAGGGATTCCTTTCTCTGCTAGATTTCTTTAACCTTTCATCCATTACCATCATTTTCCCACATTTGTCCTTATTTTCCTACACTCTTTAATGTATTATAGTAGCTAAAGCTTTTACCTACTAATTTCAATATCTTCATCATATGTAGGTATGTTTCTTCCAATTGATTTTTATCTTGATTATCTGTCATATTTCCTTGTTTCATTATGTGTCTCATAAATTTTGACTGCATATTAAAAACCCTGTTTACAACAGCAGTAGAAGTTAAATATTCTTATTCCCGAAGAGGCATGCCCTTTTCTCTATAAGTCAGTGGGAAGAGCTAAACGCTTTGCACTAATCAAAAGTTTGGCTCTTTGGGAGTTAGGGTTCAGTTTCAGTTAGTTCCAGTTAACCATTAATTTCATTGTCTTGATAGTGGAATTAGGCCTCCTTTTTCAACAGAGCTTGGGATCTAGCATGTGAAACTACAAGGTCTTTTTTTGCTTACCAGCTCAGCCCCCAGCTTTTCACACTGTGGGAGATCTAGTCTTCCAGCCCAGTTGCCAGGGCCCCATACTTGCTGGGCGCTTGATGAAAGTCTGGTGGCAATTGGCTGGCAGTGAAAAACAGCTTCATGTCTAGGGCGCCTCCCGATTGCTATCTGTCACTCTATCAGGGGTGTCCAACATTTTGGTGTCTCTGGGCCACACATTAAATACATTGCGACACGTAATCATGAAAAAAATCTCATAATGTTTTGAGTAAATTTACAATTTTGTGTTGGGCTGTGTTCATAAGCATCTTGGGCTGCATGCGGCCCAAGGGCTGCAGGTTGGACACCCTTGCAGCGCATTCAGTCATTCAGAATTCCGCCGGTTTCTTCTCACTCCTTTGAGAAAAAACGAGTCATCCAGGAAGAGCCCATCCTCTTAGAATTGAGTTGCAGCCTCAACTCTCTTTTAAATAAATGCGATCTTGTTTCCCTGGCTGGAGTGGCCTAGTGGATTGAGTGCCTGTCTGTGAACAAAAGGGTCACTGGTTCCATTCCCAGCCTAGTTCAGGTTACCTGGGTTACGGGCCAGGTCCCCAGTAGGGGGCGTGTGAGAAGCAACCATAGGTTGTTGTTTCTCTCCGGCTCTTTCTCCCTTCCTCTCTCTCAAAATAAATAAACAAAATCTTTAACAAATATGAGATCTTGTTGATTTTAATATTTGGCCTCTTCAGAGAAATGGCCCTTGCTACTTTCCTCTCCTGCTTCCCTGGAATGGGTGTGATCCTGAGGATGAATCACCTACGTGGCGGTTCTGTGCATTCTACTCTCTTCTCATCTTGCTGTGTGATAAAGTCAGAAAACTCATCATCAGGCGAAGCCCGGGGGCCGGGTAGAGAAGGAAACCTACTATTGCTAGACCCCCGTTCTGCACAATGTGGAACATCGTGCCACACTCTGCACCGCTCACCCACCCTCTCCTTGTGTACTTCAGTCTTGGAATTCGGACCTCGACATGGATTGGAAAACATCAAAGCATGTTGGGAAAACGAGATGTCCACGTGGGGGGAGCAAGAGGTCCCACAACAAGGGTATAAGCTGCATGGGGAGTGGGGTGGGGTGGGGTGGGGTGGGAGGGCTGCTTGATGAACATTCATCAGTGAGAATGACAGCGGGGAAGCTTTTTTGTGTTTTTTTTGATTTTGTAAAAAGAAAACCTTGGAAAGCCTAAAAGAATACATTTTATATATGGATTTTCACAAATAAAGATGGCTATTATAATGGGAAAAGACATGATTTTGCCACTTACCTAGTGTTTTCTTGACGTTCTGTGGGAGCCGTACATACACTTTTATGACGTCACTGTCTGTGCCATTTAGATGAAGTATGACCCCTCTACCCCCAATCAGCTTTATACAAGTTTAAACAGAATGTCATGAAGGTATAATGTTTTTTTAAATATATTTTATCGATTATGCCATTACAGTTGTCCCATTTCCCCCTTCATTCCCCTCCACCCTGCACAACCCCTCCCTCCCACCCACCCTCCCCCCGCTTTAGTTCATGTCCATGTGTCCTAAGTTCTTTAGCTTCTACATTTCCCACACTACTCTTGCCCTCTCCCTGTCTCTTTTCTCCCCACCATCTATGCTACTTATTCTCTGTACCTTCTCCCCACCCTCTTCTCCCACTCCCCTGTTGCTAACCTTCCACATGACCTCCATTTTTGTGGCTCTGTTCCTGTTTTAGGTGACCACTTAGTCTGCTTTTGTTTTAGGTGTGGATGTTAATAACTGTGAGTTTGCTGTCCTTTTACTGTT